>BQNB010125815.1:0-19703 GCA_026074375.1 Tanacetum coccineum | reverse complement strand
TTCTCTTTCGAGTAATCAGGTGGTGGGATCTTAACTTTCTTTTGCACACACTCTGGGTTTTTCATTTTGTCATTCATTTTCTTCCTACTGATTTCAGCTATCTCTAGGGTATCCTCTGAATTGTGCACTATGGCCGGGACATGATTGGTTTTGACAATTTCATGACCATTATATAAGGCAGACTGAACTTGCTTTGCACGGGTGAGGCATAAAGGGTTCTTGTAACCAATAGCTACCTTATTCAGTTCATCATAATAGGGCTTTAGTTTACACAACATGTGAACTGTTTAAAGAGACTGGTCTTGTTTGTATAATTTATCCTCGACCTTTTAAAAATTCTTCAAGGTATTTGTTTTCTTTTTGTTTAAAATCCTTTTTCAAAGACGTAACTTCTTCTACCATTGACTTGTTATGGTTGATGGCAGAAGCAAGTTGCATTTTTACAGAATGAAGTTCCTTTTTCAGAGGTTCTTCCTTAATATTACGGTCAGTGATAACTATTCTTAATTGTTCATCAATCTTTTGTGCTCTTTTCGTTAATTCAAACCTGGCCCGTCTTTCATATAGTTCAACTTTTTCCTTATATGTTGCAAGTTCAGCAGTTAATGAATTGTCGACTACTGTGTTCTGTGTTATAACTGAGACAGGTTGGGCATGCGGTTCATGCATATCGATAAATATCATCATGTATGCATCATTTGGAACAGAAGATACATCACTTTGTACAACTGACACTGCGTTGTGCTTTACATACTGTTCATACGAAATCATATTATTATCACTTGTATAATTAGCACGTAAGTCAACAACGTAGTTTGGTTGTACATCGTCATGCATCTCGTGTTATTAATGATGTTCACAAATAGAATCCTGATAGTAATCATGGTCGTGTACCTCAGATAGAATGTTCGAATCATAAGACGGACCGACTTCATCATAAAAAGGATCTGTGGATGATAGATTAGCCATGAGCATAGTCTGTACCGTGGGAGCCTCATCAACATCAGAATCAAAAGCATCACAGTCATCAGCTTGAAATACATTGTCCACATTGAGTGCTAAATCCTGAACAGGTTGCTCATCCACATCTTCATCAATAGTGTTGTCTTGTCCACCTGCAATAAACAATAACTGCTCTTCATCCAATGCCACCCCATTCTCCTGAGCTTGCATCAGCAACATCTTGTCTTTGAAGTATTCAGAGTTCTGTGGACGCTTGGGTTGAGTGCAGTTCCTTGCTATGTGGCCTATACCGTTGCAGTTGTAGCACTTAATCTGCCTTGCTTGACCTGGATTAGCATTCCCAACTCTGTTCTGTGCTCCCCCATAACCAGCTGCACCTCCACCCCGTGCATTGTTCCCCTGACCTCTATTCTGTCGACCCTGAACATTCTGAACCACAACTCTCCCGTCATGAACTGTAGCTTGGTTCCTTGTATTTGATGAAGTTCTGAGTTGATTGTTTGTTTGAGGTAGGTATGTTTTGTATGATTGGGTGAGTAGGGCAAGTGTGTTGGTTAAATTCTCAATTAAGTTGTCTGTTGGAGAGAGTCCCGAATCAAGTTGAGTGTTGTCAGCAAAGTGTGGTGGAACATATGTGGATGGTGGAGTTGTAGATGATTGTGAATAGTGCTGCTGGTGTGAGACATTTGACATCAAAGCAAGTGGATCCACAGTGTGTTGAGTGAATCGATCCAGCATCATTTTGTTCTCATTGGCATGTGCCTCGTGTTGCTTCAGATAAGCATACAACTGATCATAGTTAGAGTCCCTCAATCCTCTATTCAGTTTCACTGCTGTTACAAATCTACCCCATTCAGGAAACATGTTGTTCACAAACTTAGAGTTCACCTGCATTCTATACATGGTCATCTTGATGTTCCACATGTCATTTATGAGTTTGGCAAACCGAACATAGTAGTCGTGAATGGTTTCTCCCTTGTTCTGACGGAAGTGTTCAAAGTCATCATACAGTTGTGATTTACAGTCCTCTTTTGTTAATTCTAAACCTTCCAGGAGCATCTTCACATTGTCCTATATGTCCTTTGCATCAGTGTAATGATTAATTAGAGAGTAGATATCTTTTGGCAGCCCTTGAAGTAGGATGTTTGTTGCCCGAATGTCAGCATTGTACCTTTCCTTATCTTTAAGTGACAAGTCTGAATAGACTCGTGGTCATTTTAGACCTAGATGTGGGGCACCTTCAGTCCCTTCAGTTAGTGTTTCTCAAAATCTCCCCATCTGAAATGGTCCTTCATCAATTAGCTTCAAAATGTTCACACCATTCTCTTTACCTTGACAATACAGTCGAATACGTTGTTGCCATGATGCAAAGTCAGTCCTATCAAGCATAGGTGGTCGGATATCTGAACCGGCACATTGGATGTCTTTCGAAAGATTAGCCATCTTAATTGATTGTGAAATGATTAAGTTGATCGAACAATGATTAGTGATTGTATGTTAAAAGTGGTGATTGATTGTGTGAAATGGTGAATTGTTGTAAAGGTTTGTTAGGATTACAATTTGAAGAATTTAGTTAAAAAATCCAAAAAATCAATAACTCGCTGGAGGTAACTCGTTGGAAGAGAGTAGATAACTCACTAGCAAGAAATTAAATTGATAGAGTTCCTGTTCACAATTCGCTAGAAAAGAATCTTCAAAAACCTATAACTCGCTAGTATCTAACTCGCTACCTGTAACTTGCTACCTGTAACTCGCTACCTGTAACTCGCTGACATAATACTTTCTGACACAGTGTACGATTCCGACAACTCACCAGGACAGTGATCTAACTCGCTAGGAAGATCAACGAACAGTAGCCTAACTCGCTAGAATGAAAAAATTGGGTTTTTACCTAAAAACACCTAAAAATCACCCTTTTGAACATTTCTGCCTGGTTTCTTTTGCACAACTTGGCCCTAGAAGGCTATAGCAACTATAAAAACATAAACTTTAACATTACAAACATCGAGATCAAATAAAACCAAGAACAAGACTATAAACATTCAAAAACCAAACTTATGATCTAAACTAACAAGACTATAAACGCATACACAAACCAAGTAAAGATAGTCATGTTTGTAGAGAGAGAGAGTAGAGGGAGAGAATGTAAAAGTGTGTATGTTTTATTAAAATGAAATGAAATGATTACAAAGTCTCAATCCCTCCATGGAAGCGTTGGAGGGGTATATATAGTCCATACACTACTAAACTATGCAATCTTGCCTAATCTAGTCCCTGCGTATGTGACTATGATAAACTATGGTAATTCCGTAATGTTGTCACATAAAATGAAATCCAAACAATCTTCCCTCATGGGATGATATATGGAATTACTTATAATATTTTCCTAACAAGTACATAATAATTAAGAACAAGAGCTTCCCTTGAACTTCCACTCTTTGGTGATGATGGGGGGGGGCGGGGGAGTGAGCGTTGTGTAGGGGGGATCTCCAGTAGGCTTGCGAGAATCATCTTTATAGTACCTTGTAGGAGAAATACTGTAATAGGCATGAATTAAGTAACCCATACAATTCTGGTTACGGAGAAGCTTTTGAATTAGATTCCCCCTAATTCATGCCGCATATTGTTTATTATGAAGCTTTAATAGCTTCCCCCCTAACAAACAATCCTCTCTTGAGCAGTTTCAAAGCTTTCTTTCAAGCTTAGAAAAATTAAGTGCACAACAGAATTAGTAGCAAACCACATCAAATATTGCTCCTTTAATAATAAGCTTAGTGATTGACTGTTTAGGGAAACATTAATTGGATCAGCAACATATCTTCTCACGCTTGAATAATTCTTCTCACATTTCTTTCTACTGGAAGTTCAAGTAATGCATACCAAAAGTATTGAGATATCTCTCCCCCCATGTAGATGAAGAGATGCAACCAATCTCATTATATGAAGCCCAAAAACCCGAAGTACATACTCTATCCCATACATGAAGTCGAAATCGTAGCATCAAAGTCAATTAAGTCCCGGATGTGCGCATTCCTTCCTTCAGGATAATGATGATATTTCTTGTAACACCCAAGGTTAGCTAAGTCTCGGATGTAGACAATTAAATCCTCCAAGTAGGCAAAATTATAACAGCAAAGTCAACTAAGTCCCAGATGAACACATTTCTTCCTGCAGGATACTGACTAACCAGAGGAATCATCATACTATTGTGTACCTCTTTTATTATCAAAAATTGTTTCTTACATCTCTTCCCCCATGTAGTTGGAATAATACACCAAAAGCCATGAGTTAAAACATGGATTTTCTCTGCGGTTCTGATATTTGTCTTCCCAGAATGACCTTAAATAAGAAAAAGACATGAAGTTCGTCATGTGTACACGTTGTGCATTCATATGTATGTCTCCTTCCCCCTTGCTGGTTTTGATACCTCAGAATCAGCAACACATTGTACGCACATATACTTGAATTTTTTTTGAGAAGAATGAAATTAGCTCTAATGTATCCTGTGAGAATCAACTGCTGATTAAATCTCTACTCACAAACTCTCTCTGACTATCTTAACCAACCCCTTTGTAGGCTATTTGAAGTGACCATAAATGGAGTAAACCCGAGATACCAAACTTGAAATTAAAGTAGAATTCTCCGTTCTTGTAACTTAAGCTTGCACTAATGTTGGAAGAACAGTGTATAGAATTTATGCTCCAAGAAAATCTCTAAGTACTCTATATACTCAACAAAGAGGCATAAGAAGTACACCACCTCTTGAAACTATCCACATCATCTCTGCGTGTGACACTAAGTACTACAGCGTAACTCCTTTAAGTGATAGTTATCTAGGTCTTCATCCATCCACCCCGACTTCTAGAAACTAGATAAACGAAGTCTTCAACTTAAATCTTAAACTCGAGCAAGTTATCATTGAAACTCATGCATCCAACCAACCCCGACTTCAAGATAAAATAAGAACACGCCTTCATAAAATCCAACTTCAATCTCAAATAAGTGATACCCGATCAACTCCGTAGTTACTTAGAAAAATTAATACCAAATCTAGCCATTAGAATTTAATGTCATGATTCTTTATAAAATTTGATCCCGGTCTCGTCACTTAAAAATTGTCATTTTTTCATTATAAACCCCGATTATAACTACATTAACCACATAATATGCCAAAAATTAGCATATTTATAAATAAGCCCAAAAATATACGATATATGCCAACATTCGGATCCAACATATGCTCATCACCATTTAGCTATCTCAACTCATAGCCCATCATCTAGTAAGACTTGGCCCAAACATTAATTCTTAACGCAGCCCATAAATCCAACTCATTAGACCATTTGGCCCAGTAATGTATCAAATGAAGCCCAATGAGATCCCTGGCCCAACACCCAAAATAATAAACTTGGATATATATCACCTATCTTTCATTATTAGGGCAACATTAACCCTAATATTACACACATCAAATACCTCCGCCCCTAATGTTTCATTCAATCTCAGTCCTAAACTAAGATTAATTCTCATTTAAGCTCATGAACTGCGATTAACAAAATCAATAAACCCTCATCTCTTTCCAACCACTACCATCTTATCTTAAGACACTCGATACATCTAGTTGAAACACAAATCCCATCTTATCTCTCTAAAAGAAGAACATAACCACACAACTCTAACTGCAATCATCACCACCCTTAGTTAATAACTGCAATCAATTATCTTGAAACCATAAGTCTGAAACTAATACGAGAATCAAAAACATGTCGACCTTATTGTTGGGATTCTTTATTGGATGAGACAAAGTTAATAAAAGAATGAAACAAGAAGGACCAAAATTGTCATCATAAAGTTCTACAAGATGTAGAAGAAAGTAAAGATTTGGTCAAAATAAGATAAGAATGAATATTAATGAGATGATAATTAATTGATTCTCTCATTAATATATTAATTAGTTTCCTTGTAAGCCTAGGACTCCTTATTCTATAAAAGGAGGTCTAGGCATTTAGATATCCATCCATAGAAAACTAGAGCTCTCCTAATGAGAGTCTAGATAGTTAGATAGCAAGTCGATTAATGAGAGTCGAATAATACACCATAGTTAGTTGGTGTAGCCCCAAATTATAGTTGGGGTAATAGGGAAACGTTCAATAAAGAAAACCTTATGATAACTTTGATTGTGTTCTTTATTATTCTGCTGCGTGTTATCAATCATTGTTATTATTATCCTAGATGAGCAAATCAATTCTCAACATGTGGTATCAGAGCAGGTTGCTCTTGATTTAGGATTTATACAAGGTTTTGTTCATGTTTACTTTCTGTTTCTGTGTTTGAATCTAAAACTAGGGTTTTTATAAACCCTAATCTGAAAAATAGAAAATAAGGTGTTGATTGTTGCTGTTGTACATCGTTCCTTTTTGTGGTTTTCTAGTTCATGCTTCATGGTTTGGAGAAGCTGCTATTGGTTGAAGAAAAGACGCAACAGGTACCATCAATTAATTAGGGTTTAGGTTAACAACCAATGTTTGGCTCGATGATGGTATACTTCGCAGCAGGTATGGTATGATATCATTGACTGTTTCATATAATTAAGATCTGTTGATGTTTGTATTTGGATACATTAGCGCTGCTACTGATTTTGGTCATTGATAATTTATTTATCAAACTGTTGGTATGTATTTGGATCTGCTCGTGTACAGGAGATTGTGGTATTCGTCTGTTTGGTTGAGCATGAAGCAATAGCATGTCGTTGAAGGTACTAAAGCAGGATTGGACGTGGTAATTGGGTTAAACCTAATATGAGATTATATTTTGTTTCCTTACTGGTATGTGTGAATTAAGGAATGGAATTTGTCATGGTATTTGTCCTAATCTTTAGGGATTATATTTTGTTCCTATAATAAACCTCCTGTGTTTTTGGGATTTTATTAACTACTATGTTGAACGTAGTTAAAATAGTGGTGAATATGAATGCGTGTATATGGTCAACAGATTGGATTTGTATATTTAGTTGATTTATAGGATCTGCTATGGTGCGAATTTATAGACTGATTGAATACACTTTGTTAGTACTGCTCGATGGAAGTTAATACTGTCTTTGATAAAGTTAATATTGTCCAGATGTTGTTAATACTGCTGGATTAGTACAGATCAACGATGGTTTAATAACAGATTAAGTGTCACTAAAAGACCATAGGAGGAAGGTGTCAACAGATTATGACAGTTCACCAACAGTTTAGTGATAGATTATTTGTCGCTAACAGATTATTGTGACAGTTTAGTGACAACTTTATGACGGAAAAAGTGTTGCTGATTGGGTTGGATGTCTGTACTACTGCACTTGGATTTTAATACTGCCAGAGTCGTCTGACAAAGCAGTTTGTACTGCTAGGCTTGTCCGATATCGGACAATACTTGGATTTTTGGATGGACTTGGATCTCAGACAGAACTATCTTTCAAATAGTTTATTCTTATTGATTTATGGCTCGTATTTTTAGGATTATTCAAAGATGTGATTACGAAGACAATTGAATATTGCTTATTTGATGTTGTAGTTGAGTTTCGCAAATGCGTTTTCTTATCATATCTTAAAGTCGTGTTTATGGCAGGTCATCGACTTTAAAGATAACTTGTTCGTACTTACAATGGTGTGATGAAGACTTGTCAAAATCTAGCAAAGGTGTGTTATTTTTTCTATGGTGCTCAGTGCTCACATTTGCTATCACTTAGTATGTGTCTCATAGAAGATGAGGTTTTTGTCAAGAGGTTGCAGTCTACTTATATTTCACAGATTTATTTATAAGTTTGACGTCACGTGGATAGTGCAAGACATAAGACACAAGTTTGGGAGATTCTACTTCTTCATCAAATTTGTTATACTCGGTTTTCTTCATCAGTGATCACTACATAGAGCCTACAGAGTTCAAGATTCAAGAGATGGTAAACATATGGGTTTCAAGGGAAGCTTATTGATTAAATGTTTAACCATCTACATGCACCACTTGAGGGGAAGTGTTTCGTTACTACTGCTGATCTTTATTACTACTGCTAGTTTAAATTTCTACTGCTCAGATTCATTTTTCTTATTGTGCGTAATGGTGGGCAATTTGAGTATTGGAAGGCTGAATTAGAAGTTGTGGTATATGATTTGTAGCTATTATGATCCATGTTGCATTTCTATAGAAGACCCATATTAGATGATTACAAAAAGGGGAAGAAGACTACAAAGATATGATTTATAGCTTATTATGTGTGGTGACATGTTAAGGATTCTAATTCTTATCTTAAGTCAAGGGGAAGCATTGAAGATTTTGTTTTATTCAGGGAGATGACTACATCTCAACTTCAGGGGAAGCTTTGGCTTTATGATGAAGTTCGTACGAGACTTTGTTTGTTTTGTCATCATTAAATATGGGAAGATTGTTAGGATTCTTAATTTGATGAGACAAAGTGAATAAAAGAATGAAACAAGATGGAAACAAGAAGGACCAAATTTGTCATCATAAAGTTCTACAAGATATAGAAGAAAATAAAGTTTTGGTCAAAATAAGATAAGAATGAATATTAATGAGAAGATAATTAATTGATTCTCTCATTAATATATTAATTAGTTTCCTTGTAAGCCTAAGACTCCGTATGCTATAAAAGGAGGTCCAGGCATTTAGAAAAATCCATCCATAGAAAACTAGAGCTCTCCCAATGAGAGTCTAGTTAGTTAGATAGCAAGTCGACTGATGAGAGTCGAATAGTATACCATAGTTAGTTGGTGTAGCCCTAAATTATAGTTGGGGTAATAGGGAAACGTTCAATAAAGAAAACCTTGTGATAACTTTGATTGTGTTCTTTATCATTCCGCTACGTGTTATCAATCATTGTTATTGTTCATCCTAGATATATAAGATCTAATCAATCTTGAGATATAAACGGTCTTATCAATTGGTTTCAGAGCCATGTGATTCTCGATCTAGGATCACAAGGTTTTTTGTGTCCTTTGGTACAAGACGATTTTTGAAGAATATTAGGCTTTATTCGCAAAACCCTAATTCTGTAAAGGAATAATTGTTGTTGCGTGGTCCGTGTTAACAAGAGGGAAGAAAGAACAACAGTGATGCATGTGTGTCTTGATTGAAGGTTTGCTGGTGTTTGCTGCGCATATGGTTTAAACCCTAAACATCTAAAATCGATTACAGGTTTTCTCTTTTTAAATTCAGTCGTGACAAGGAATCAAGAAAGTTTTATAGCAGCAGGTATCACAAGTTTTATAGTAGCAGATTAGGGTTTCGAAAACCCTAACAAATTCAACCTTATTTAGAAAATGAAGGCTGTTGTTTCGGATTTATACAGCAAGATTCAAGAGTGCAGTCTTGTGACAGAAAAAGTGTCGCTAAAAGCTGTGTCGTCTAGATATGAAGTAAAAAAATGGAAGGAAAGTATCCTTAACAGTTCTTATTGATTATAATATTGCACGTTTATGATCTTAGTGTTGCTCGCTGCCAAGGTTTCTGTTTGATTCGTGGACATGAAGTAAAGCAGGTTAATGTTTTTTTAGGGTTTCTGATAGCAGCAGATAAAAGTTTATGGTGTTGAAAGCAGGAAACAAGGTTTATGTTTGTGCTACTAGTTTATTAAGCTGATTCATGGTGTGTATATGGTTATGGGGTTTGAAGATGTTCGTATTTTAAGGAAGCAGTTTAGGATATTATGCGTAGATATAGGAATAGAATTTGCTATATTATAAAAACCCTAATTCTTAGGGATTATCTTTTATTCCCATATTGACTTTTTATATAATAGATGTGGATAGCAGTTACTGATTTTATGGGATGGATCATGATATGAAACAGTAGTACGCACATGATTAGTGTTGTTAGTTTAAGAATTAACACTGCTCATATTTTAGTGCTGCTGTGAGATAAAGATGCGAGTGTATAGGCTGGTTTGTATAAGAATACTGCTTGCTCAAGGTAGTTAATAATGTTCATGTGCTATTGGGATTAAAAGGTTAGTACTGCCATGGTCTTCATTAGTACTGCTACGCTTCTAACTTGTACTGCCCAAAGTTCAAACTGCTTGGGTTCACGAGAGTGCACGTGCTATCAAGGTATATTAGTACTGCCTATATTTATGAGGTTAGTAATGTTGGTTCGATCAATATATACATTGTCCTATTATGTTGTTGGTACTTGGGGTCAAAATTAAAGGTTACTACTGTTAGGTTCGCACAAGGATGGTAACAACAGTATGTTCGAGAAAAAGTTTCAACTGCTAGTTTCGTCTGATAAATGAGTTAATACTGTCAGTTATGTCTGATATCAAACAGTACATGTTTTTGGCACTTGATTAGATCTCAGACAAAACTGAATTTCTTTCAGTTTATTCTTATTGATTTATGGCTATTCATTTTAGATTTATCAAAGATGTGATTACGAAGACAGTTGATTATCACTCATTTGATGTTGTAGTTGAGTTTCACAGATGCGTGTTCTTATTATATCTTAAATGGCTTACAACGTTTAATGATAACTTGTTCGTACTTTTAATGATGTGACAAAGACTTGACATATCTAGCAATGACAGTTTTGCTATCACTTAAAGGAGTTACGTTATTGTGCTCAGTGTCTCATATAGTTGAGGATTTTGTCAAGAGATTGAGGTCTACTCTCGGAGAAGAAGGGTGAGTTTCTTTATCACGTGGATAGTACAAGACATAAGACACAAGTTTGGGATATTCTACTTCTTCATCAAATTCGTTATACTCAGTTTTCTTCATCAGTGATCATTACATAGAGCCTACATAGTTCGAGATTCAAGTGATGGTTAACATATTTTTCAGGGGAAGCTTATTGATAACATGTTTAGCCATCTACATGCACCACTTGAGGAAAAGTGTTTCGTTACTACTACTAGTCATTTATTACTACTCCCAGTTTATATTTCTACTGCTCAGAGTCATTTTTCGTATTATGCTTCATGGAGGGTACTTTGAGTCATTAGAAGGATGGATTGGTAGTGTGGTATATGATTTGTAGCTGTTATGATCCAAGTTGCATTTCTACAAGAAGACCCCTATTAGATGATTACAAAAAGGGGAAGAAGATTACAGGTTTATTGATTTGCAGCTTATTATGTGTGGTGACATGTTCAAGGATTCTAATTCTTATCTTAAGTCAAGGGGAAGCATTGAAGATTTTGTTTCATTCAGGGAGATGATTACATCTCAACTTCAGGGGAAGCTTTGGCTTTATGATGAAGTTCGTACGAGACTTTGTTTGTTTTGTCATCATCAAATAGGGGAAGATTGTTGGGATCCTTGATTTGATGAGACAAAGTGAATAAAAGAAAGAAACAAGAAGGACCAAAATTGTCATCATGAAGATCTACAAGATGTAGAAGAAAATAAAGATTTGGTCAAAATAAGATAAGAATGAATATTAATGAGAAGATAATGTTGAATAATTTATTGATTCTCTTATTAATATATTAATTAGTTTCCTTGTAAGCCTAGGACTCCTTATCCTATAAAAGGAGGTCCAGGCATTTAGAAAAACATATCCAGAAACATAAAGCTCTCCAATGAGAGTCGTCTAGCAAAGGTGTGTATGTGTGCATCATAGATAGAAAACATGTTGTTTGAGTGGGTTTACACGTCCCACAAAATAGTTAGTTTATTAGTTAGTAATCCCAAATTATAGTGTTTGGGGTAAAGGTGGAATGTTCAATAATAAAACCTTGTTTGATAATATTGCTTTCTTATTATTCCGCTGCATGATTCAATATTATCTGTAAAACTGATCCTAGATGAGCTTAAAAGATTCTCAACATGTGGTATCAGAGCCTCGTGGCTCTTGATCTAGGATCTACAAGGTTTTTGAAGAAACCCTAAAAACTCTAATTTTCAAGAAATCGTGTGGTGAAAGTTTTATGGGGTTTTGAAGATTTAGTGCTATAATGATGCTTATAATCATCCTCTCTACCTGTTTGGGTATGCAATACGATTGACAATTAGGGTTTGTATATTTTTTTCAGATCTGATGTCGTGTATACACGGCTTGGTATGAATTCATTCAAACTCTTTTAGGGTTTTCTTGATAAGCCATGATTGTATAAAGTAGGGGTTTGCACTAATGGTATCTATGGTGGTCATGATTTGGAAGAGAAGGATGTTAATTTTATTCTTGATCATTATCGTGCTTAAATCAGAAGACATGGAAACTTTCAAGGCAATGATGTAGGTCAGCTGGTATACAACTGGTAATAGGATGATTAAAACTGCTAGGGTTAGCAGTTACTACTGTTGGATTTGTTTACAAAGTTAATGTTGTTAAAGAAGATTAATGATGCTTGGATATAGTTTCTGCTGTTTGTTTTAATTAGTGCTGCTCGACTCAGTTAATGCTGCTAGGGCTCAAGTACATATTAATGCTGCTAGTATATACTTAATGCTGCTAGTACATACTTAATGCTGCTAGTATATACTTAGTGCTGCCAAGTATATACTTAATGTTGTCAAGGATGGTTAATGCTGCTAATGTACTTTGTGCTGCCTAGTATGGAAGAACAGTAGTAAGTCATGGGTTAATACTGCTAGCGTTAAAAAGCAGTTACTACTGCTTGTGGTAAAAGCAGTTAGTTACTACTGCTTGGGATTAAAAAGTTAATACTGCTTCATGATATTAATACTACTATTGAATTTAAGCAGTTAATACTGCTCGGGTTCAATAAAGTTAATATTGCTTCTTATGTTAAAACTGTTTGGGTTAAAGGAAGTTAGTACTCCTAGAAGCAATTACAACTGCTAGCCTTGTCCGATAAAAGTAGTTAATACTGCTAGTTGTTGTTGATATACGACAACGCATACAGGAGGGTTATCGAACGACACAGAAAATCAAGTTATTTTGATTTTCAAATTGAAACAGGTTGGTTCCAACACACACATACACACATAGGTTGATTATTAGTTTGTTCAGATGATTCTTGGACAAACATACGATTTTTGGTTTTTGGTTCTTAAATGATTACATAGGCTCGTTTTGGAGATTTATTGAATAGGTGATTACGAAGACGATTGATTATCACTTATTTGATGTTGTAGTTGAGTTTTACAGGTACGTGTTCTTATTATATCTTAAACGGCTTACAACGTTTAATGATAACTTGTTCGTACTTTTAATGATGTGACGAAGACTTGACATATCTAGCAATGAGGGTTTTGCTATCACTTAAAGGAGTTACGTTATTGTGCTCAGTGTCTCATATAGTTGAGAATTTTTTCAAGAGATTAAGGTCTACTCTCGGAGAAGAAGGGTGAGTTTCTTTATCACGTGGATAGTACAAGACATAAGACACAAGTTTGGGATATTCTACTTCTTCATCAAATTCGTTATACTTAGTTTTCTTCATCAGTGATCATTACATAGAGCCTACATAGTTCGAGATTCAAGTGATGGTTAACATATTTTTTAGGGGAAGCTTATTGATAACATGTTTAGCCATCTACATGCACCACTTGAGGAAAAGTATTTCGTTACTACTGGTCATTTATTACTACTCCCAGTTTATATTTCTACTGCTCAGAGTCATTTTTCGTATTATGCTTCATGGAGGGTACTTTGAGTCATTAGAAGGATGGATTGGTAGTGTGGTATATGATTTGTAGCTGTTATGATCCAAGTTGCATTTCTACAAGAAGACCCCTATTAGATGATTACAAAAAGGGGAAGAAGATTACAGGTTTATTGATTTGCAGCTTATTATGTGTGGTGACATGTTCAAGGATTCTAATTCTTATCTTAAGTCAAGGGGAAGCATTGAAGATTTTGTTTCATTCAGGGAGATGATTACATCTCAACTTCAGGGGAAGCTTTGGCTTTATGATGAAGTTCGTACACGACTTTGTTTGTTTTGTCATCATCAAATAGGGGAAGATTGTTGGGATTCTTGATTTGATGAGACAAAGTGAATAAAAGAATGAAACAAGATGGAAACAAGAAGGACCAAAATTGTCATCATGAAGTTCTACAAGATGTAGAAGAAAATAAAGATTTGGTCAAAATAAGATAAGAATGAATATTAATGAGAAGATAATTAATTGATTCTCTCATTAATATATTAATTAGTTTCCTTGTAAGCCTAGGACTCCTTATGCTATAAAAGGAGGTCCAGGCATTTAGAAAAATCCATCCATAGAAAACTAGAGCTCTCCCAATGAGAGTCTAGATAGTTAGATAGCAAGTCGACTGATGAGAGTCGAATAGTACACCATAGTTAGTTGGTGTAGCCCCAAATTATAGTTGGGGTAATAGGGAAACGTTCAATAAAGAAAACCTTGTGATAACTTTGATTGTGTTCTTTATTATTCCGCTGCGTGTTATCAATCATTGTTATTGTTCATCCTAGATATATAAGATCTAATCAATCTTGAGCTATAAACGATCTTATCAATTGGTATCAGAGCCTCGTGGCTCTAATCAAACGACTTTGTGCAAGGAAACCAACACTGTTTTTGACCAAGAAAATATCCTGAAGTGTAACACTGTCAAAATACTCCCTGCACCATCACAGTACTTTGCCAAAACTTACCATAGAGCTCAAAAACACTAAATAATCCCAGCAACTCACTTATGATTTTTTATAGAACATACAGTAGCATAACTAAAGTTGCAGAACACACTGTAGCAAACGCTTAGTAAGAAATGTGTTAAAATGTCTTTTATTAATAAAAATGTTATCTTCGTAATAAACTAGTTCAAAGAACACAAAAGTATAGTGGTATTACACATTTGTAACTTTTGAAGGGCATTGGGTGTTAGGTCTCCAGTTTATTCAGGAATTGAACAAGTCACTTTGGTCCACTCGGTATCATAGTAAGATCTATATTATTAGGTTTTTTGGCGTAATATCTATTTATTTAGGGACACATATCATGAATCTGATTATTCCTACTATAAACAAGACTCGAAACTTGGTCGTAAAATCCTACTGAATATCACACATGCCTAACTTTTAAAGTATGTCTCTTGTTACAACAAGCAAACTGTCATATCCTCTTGTATGTTTGGAAAACATGTTTGTTTGATACTTTTGACTTGTCGTACTCGATTCTGCATAAAAAAATTATTTTGTTTATGAAATGATTAAAGCCTAACACATCAACCCGGTTGACCCATAACCGGTTCGACCCATTCTTTAAGCGTGACCCGTTCGACCTATAACCTGCTTGACCCATGACCCGACACGACTCAATCTCACCTAAAGTGTTTGCCACCTCTAAAATATGCTTTATGTTGCTGCATTTAGGAAATAAATTATATATAATTCAAAAATCCATAATTTGTATTCTTCTTGATATTACAATATATTTTTACCTATATTGTTGCAATGTGATCTAGTGATCTCGTTTTTTGGCCAGTAGTGTTATCTTAAATGCTCTTGGAATGTACTTCATTGTAGAGATTTGTGCGTCTTATATTTAGATATATATCACGAGTGTAAACTAACAATATTTTATATCATTTTCATTTGGAGTAGGCAACGTTGTTTTATAGTACTTCAAGCTGTATGTGGAGATTTGAGAAGATGAACTCAAGATGTCAAGGGTTACAGTTTGATTGCCTTTTCTTTTGTTCACTAGAACTTTTATGTTGGTTATCTTACATTGGATGATTTTGTCAAAGTACAATACGATGTTATCTATGGTCTTTTTAGTATTCCTATGGTTGACAAATGTTAATTATTAATGTATTATTAGATGTTTTCAAAGAATCATTATGATACAAATATCGCATATATTTAGCATTATATTGTGTGAAACAATATTGTTAATAATCATCTATAAAAGTGTCGCTTTATATGAAAGAAAACAACTAAAAGTGTTGCATTTCACAAAATAAAGTGTTGCATAATTTGTTGTAATAGTGGGAAAGTGTTGCACTTCAATATAAAAGTGTTGTGGTTGTGTAAAAAGTGTTGCATTTCATTTGGAAAAGTGTTACACTTAAGCAAAATAATTGTTGCATTTTAGTGTATAAAGTGTTGCACTTTAGTATAGAGAGTGTTGCATTTTAGTGTAATGAGTGTTGCAATTCAGACTAAAGTGTTACAATTGAGTATAAAAAGTGTTGTGTTTGAGTGTAAAAAGTGTTGCACTTTAAAGTATCACATTTGGTAACATAGGCAACACATTTAAAAAATGTTGCACCTTCTAATTAAAAGTGTCGCTTATACCTAAGGCAACGTTACATAACGTAGCACTTGATAAAGTGTCGCATTATACATAATGCAACATTTTTTACACATAATACAACACTTTATGAGTGTCACATTAACTTCATTTTGTAGTAGTGTATCTTAGTTGACATTCAAGATACGATATACAACACATGTATAAAATTTGAAAAAATCCAGAACACTCAACATGACAACCTGTGTCATATCATAACATTTCCAATTTTTGGATACTTACAGGAAGAAACTTTGAGGATTTTTTCATGATGGCTAATGCACTTCCAAGGCATCCTGATCACTGTTACAAACCAATCCAATGAAAATTAGTAATGGGCGCAACATTTACTGACATGACAATGATATCGATACAGGATGTATAAAACGCTATCCTAAAAGCAATAAATTACATTTTTGCAATATAACCGTATAATATTTTGAAAGTTCTTGTACATGTAGGTGAGGCATAAACACACGGGTACATTTGGTAATCACCTGTTCAAACACCCATCCGATTAGCCAATCGATATCACTTCTGTGATTAGCTAAAACAAGAGTATGTTCCTTACCTGTACATATGATTTGTAAAGATATAAGATACATATTATTTGTCTATCTTACCCATCATTTTTTAAGTCTCTGAATCAGTGTATAATTGTACCTGCAGCACAGGTCATGTTAGAAAACTAGACTAAAAGTTTGAAACAAATCAAAATGTGTCAAGTTGGATTTATCCCTATAAATTAAGATCTTAACATAGGAAACTTGACTAGTACTATATTAAACTAAAAAGTGATCAACCAAAAAAAGATAACTAGTTTGCAATAAACAATAGTAACCAATTTGGTGGGAAAAAGAACAGGTCAACTTAATTGATAACCAATTCAAAAACGGTTCACTTGACATGCTATTATGTAGATACCATCATATCCAACAAACAATAATGCCCATTAAAATCAAATACTTGGATAAGAAGAGGTCAATGGCTAGTGACGGGCAATTAGACTAGGTGTAAAACATCTTTACATGCTAAAAAAGATATGTAGTCACGTGATAGCACTGATATGGTACCTTGGAAGACACCGTGCATATGCATGATTATCTTTTATCATTATTGGCAAGTAAATCACAAACAATGATACTAAATACACTCGTTAAATTAACCTAAAATGAAATTTCCATACAAACATAATATCATCTTAGATGTTTAAAATAGAAGAATCCATCCGACAAAAAGGAGAATAGAATAGCACAAACAAGCTTTTTGTAAGATGCTTGCTGAATGTTTAGAATATAATAATTGTACAGAATCTTCTAATTTGTATTCATTAAACAGAGAGAAAAACGAAAGACCACAAATAAAGAAACTGCCATTCTTGTACTATGGCAATTGAGTAAAAGGGTGCTGCACACACACATACACATAACATGAGGGCACCCAAACATAAATTATGCGTAGTCATGAAACAAATATTGATAGGTGAATCTTATCAACTAGTAGTTGGTTGAGGACCAAGGGTCTTTAGGTAGCTTATCAAATAATTTTAAAATATTCATATAATCAGATTAGAATAAGAAATCATAACCTACTTATCTATATTAATTGTATCAAAATGGCAAAACACAACCAGCATAGAAACAATGTAATTAGCATTACCAAACACCCCCTAAACATCATAAAAGCCCTGCATAACCGCATTTTCATCACCGTTTAGAGAATTAGAGAAAAAAAATCAAAACCTTTGATCCAAAATAATTGTTGTGGTGCGCGTCTCCAGATGGAGAGTGAATAAGAAAAATGATAGGAAAAAGAAATGAGTAGGTATTTGGCCAAAGAACTAGAAAAACAAGAGGGAAGATTTTGGGGAAAATTGGAAGCGGGAAGAATGAGAAGGAGATGGAGATTTTGGGGGTTTTGATTTTGGTAAAAATTAGGAGCGGGAAGAATGAGAGGAGAAGGAGTTAGCCTAAATGTTTTGGGTATAAAAAATATCCAAGATTTTTTTATAAGCTTTAAATTTTATTTTGATTACACTTAATCATGTATGTCTATGGTTTAGTGTGACCATATATGACATTTGGTCACACTGTTTAAGTGTGTGACATATATTTGTCACTTTTAAATGTATATCGTGACTAATGCCTTAAACTTACTTTTCAGTTGTCACACATTTCAAATTCATATGTGGCTAAATATTCAGCAAAAAATAGCAGTCACTTTTAAATAATGTGTGACAAACTTGACTATATGATTTAGCCACATACACAATTACTTCATGTGACCATATATGGATTTTGGTCACACTGTTCAATTGTGTGACATATATTTGTCACATATGTATATATATAGTGTGACTAATATTTCAAACTTATTTGTATCTGTCACACGTCCCAAATTATAAGTGACTAAATAATGAACAAAAAATTACCACTAACCTCTAGTTACATAAATTTTCAAATGTGTGACAATGAAATTCTGAAATGGTCACACAAAATGAGTTCAAGTGTGGCTGTTTATTTTATTCTGGTACATTTAGTCACATAAATATCTGACAGTGTGGCCGTTCAAAAAAACAGCATGTGTGACGAAATCCACGATTTGTACTAGTGCGAGGACGTTGTATAATTCAAGTGGGGGGGGGTGGAAATTAGAATGTATACTTGTCCTAATTTTCACACTAAAATGCTTAAATTATGCTTAAAATTTAAAAAAAATTCAAGCATACTTTTGTGAAATTACATGTTACATAACCCGCACACAACAACCCTTATTAGATATTGTGAGGACTTAACCTATCCGTTTCCAAATGTTTACCCAAATTCCATAAAATATGAGTGTGCCGGTGATGTAGTAGACTTTAGAACTTGACTTGGTATATCTATTCGAGACTGCAGTGATGAGTACTATGGATTTAGATGGAGTAACTTGTTTAAATTGGTAAATTTTAGGATAACACTCAACAAGCCTTTACATGATGTTTTATTAACTAACTACACCGGTTAGTTAACCCCGTATAAACCCTTTGTTTACTCTTACTTTAAGAGTAAGATACCCCTAGAACAACCCGTAGAGCCAATCCTTTAGGAATTACACCGACTTTTTTATTTCGTTACACCTTTACACCTTAGCCTACCCTGTTAGATTAAGTTTATTTTACAGTTGCTAGTTACTCAATGTGTAAAGTTTGTATTTTTCGAGTCTTGTGTCAATTTTGCTACGGTTGAAAGAAATTTGCACATAGCAAATGAGAATGTATAAAGTAGTCAAAACTCATGTATTTTTACTACCATCGCAATTAATGGTACGTCTGAAGAATGAAAGAATCACCGAAGGAATTATTCAGAATTATTATGATCATGATAGTGAAATTACACCGAGTTTCGTAGTACAGTGTTAGCAAAAAAAAAACAAAAAAATTAGAAAAATCGCAACAAAAAGAAAGAAGAAAAGTTTGAAGATAATCGTTTCGCAACTACCGAAGGAATTACACGAAGGATCGATTATTCGTTGATACAAATC
>BQNB010125814.1:0-19704 GCA_026074375.1 Tanacetum coccineum | reverse complement strand
CATCTTGCCTCTCCTATTTAGACAAAATTCTCAAAAGATGCGAAGACACCAATCTTGTTCTAAATTGGGAGAAGTGCCACTTCATGGTCAAAGAGGGCATTGTCCTCTGCCACAAGATTTCAAAATCTGAGATTAAGGTAGATAGGGCAAAAGTTGAAGTTATTGCAAAATTACCTCCTCCCACGCCCGTCAAAGGAATTTGGAGTTTTCTAGGTCGCGTCGGGTTTTATCGTCGATTTATTCAAGATTTTTCTAAAATCGTCTGGCCAATGACTCATCTTCTTGAAAAAGAGACTCCATTCGTTTTCTCGACCGAGTGTAGAGAGGCATTTGAAACTCTTAAGAAGAAATTAACCGAAGCTCCAATATTATTTGCCCCCGATTGGGACTTGCCCTTTGAAATTATATGTGATGCTAGTGATTTTGCGGTTGGGACGGTCCTGGGGCAACGAAAGACCAAACATTTTCAGCCAATACACTATGCGAGCAAGACTATGACCGATGCCCAAGCCCATTACACCACAAGGAAAAAAGAATTATTAGCCGTGATGTATGCTTTTGAGAAATTCCGACCTTATCTAGTCTTGTCGAAGACCATAGTGTTTACAGACCACTTGGCTCTCAAGTATCTGCTCACTAAGCAAGATGCTAAACCGAGATTGCTCCGTTGGATTCTTCTCCTCCAAGAATTTGATGTCATTATCCGTGATAAAAAAAAGGAGCGGAGAATCTAGCGACCGGCCACTTGTCTAGACTAGAGAATCCCCATCAAAGTGATCCTGAGAAAAAGTAAATTACCAAAACATTTCCTCTCAAGACACATGGGATGGTGACTTTTCGTGGTGATTCTAACACCCCATGGTTTGCCGATATTGCAAATTACCATGCGGGGAACTTTATTGTGAAAGGGATGTCGTCCCAACAAAAGAAGAAATTCTTTAAGGATGTTCAGCATTATTTTTGGGACGACCCCTACTTGTTTAGGATTTTTGCGGATCAAGTGATTAGACGGTGTGTATACAGCCAAGAAGCCATTGATATCCTCACAGCTTGCCACAATAAACCCATCGGGGGACTTCATGGTGCAAACTACACCGCTAAGAAAGTCTTTGATTCCGGTTTCTATTGGCCAACTATATACCGAGATGCCCATGACTTGGTCACACGGTGTGACGCTTGTCAACGTCAAGGAAAAATCTTGCAACGTGATGAAATGCCTTAAAATGAAATTCAAGTTTGCGAGATCTTTGACATATAGGGCATCGACTTTATGGGCCCGTTCCCGTCTTTACGAGGGAACAAGTACATTCTCGTGGCCGTTGACTACTTGTCAAAATGGGTTGAAGCGAAAGCACTCCCTACTAATGATGCCTGAGTTGTTTGTAAGTTCTTAAAATCTCTCTTCGCCCGTTTTGGAACTCCTCGTGCTATTATTAGTAATCACGGTACTCATTTTTGTAATGACCAATTCGCAAAGGTCATGCTTAAATATGGGGTTACCCACCGACTTTCTACCGCGTATCATCCACAAACTAGTGGGCAAGTTGAGGTTTCAAATCGTGGTTTAAAACTTATATTAGAAAGAATTGTAGGTGAAAATCGTGCTTCTTGGTCCGATAAGTTGGAAGATGCATTATGGGCCTTCCGTACTGCGTTTAAGACACCCATCGGGTGTACTCCTTATAAGCTTGTGTACGGGAAGGCTTGTCATCTCCCTATCGAACTTGAACACAAGGCCTATTGGGCCTTGAAGCATTGCAACTTCGACCTTAAGACCGCGGGTGATCACCGAAAAGTTCAAATGAATGAACTTAATGAACTTCGTAATCAAGCTTAGAGAAAATGAAGAAGATTCACGACTCTAAAATCAAGAACCGCGTCTTTAACGTTGGTGATCGAGTCCTCCTCTTCAATTCTCGATTAAAGATTTTCTCGGGCAAGCTTAAGACCCGCTGGACTAGACCGTTCATCGTCACCCAAGTTTTCCCTTATGGTACCGTTGAGTTATCTTCAACCAACAGACCTAACTTCAAGGTGAACGGTCATAGACTTAAACATTACTTTGGAGGGGACATACCACCCATGGTTGTCCCGAATCTCCAAACCTTCCCCATGGATAATTAAATTCGGGGTCGAGTCAAGCTCAGGACTCGGTTAACAAAAACAAAATGCTTCTCGGGAGGCAACCTATGTTTTTGTCTTTTTTCTATTTTCTAATAAGTGTGACGTGATGGGGCTCGCCTCTTCCAATCTTGTGTTTTTGTTGTCTGTAATGATTGTCAGGATTACCCAGATTATGAAGACTCTCGTGCTCGTGGTTTTGTCCAACGCTCACTCAGTCTTCATTCCTTTGCATATTTTGGGAATCCTATATCCTTGATCTTATTGACTAACGTTTAATCTTTGGCATAATTAATAAACAGCTTTAGATTTACGTGAGATTCCCTTTTATATTAGGAATATGCATTGAAATTAGTATGAGGGGGTGGCAACCCCCACATTGAGGACAATGTATCATTCTAGTATGAGGGGGAATCTATCGATTTGATCCTACTTGCATTTGTCTATGTCTTTCACATATCCTTGTTTTTACAAGAAAATACAAAAAAAAAGTGATTTTATGCAAAAAAAATAAAAAATTTTGCAAAAATAAAATAAGTATTTATCACAAATGTTGACTTTCCGCTGGTGAGAATAAGAATAATTTTTGACTTGACCGAGCGTGTTGAGCTCTACCTTACTCCCTTAACCTTTATAAATGTATAAGCTTTTGCTAGTCTTTTATACAAGAAGCTTTAAAATGCGAATTCTAGCTCAAAAGGCCAAGATTTTGCAAGTTTCCATAAATGACTTTAAATATGCAAAGCTTAATTTTATTTGGCTAAGCATTCGCGGATCTTTTTATTAAAGATTTTAAATTTGCGAAGAACGAGAAATGATAGAGTTAAATATAAGTTGGAATGCTAAGCAAGGATTAGTTGGAAATCTTAAAAGCTCATAAGTGTAATTTGTGGCTTTTTCTTCTAGTAGGTTCTAAAATGACTAATAATACGTGCTCTTTTTGAAAGAAAAGTTAGAGTTTTATCACTCTTAAAAGTCCGTTAAGATCAACATTCTTAGAGTGAAAAGCTTTATCGATGAATTGATAAATAACAGTTTTTGATCAAAAATATGTTTTAATTTTCTAAAAAGAAATTTTCCCTTTATACGGTGTAAACATAAATGTTGCAAAAAAAATTAAAATTTTTTTTTGAAAAAATGAAAATGATGTGAAAAATATAATAATGTTGCTAGTATATGTTTCTTAATAAATAAAGGGAAAATGTTTTTTTCTAAAATTTAAACATTCTTTTGAACTTAAACTTGTTAATCCCTACAAAACTTTGAAACCAGACGTTTGTTAATTCTGATCAGTATTCTCTGTGGGGTGTCAAAAGTCTGGGCACTTGACCGATGAGGTTGGGAGGTTCCGAGAAGAAAGTCACTCTAAAGGAATTAACTTACCTACAATGTCTTAATTTTGGAGTAATTAGCTTGCTTTGAGTTATAAACTTACTAAGTTTTATGGAAAAATTTTAGTAAAGGGTTCAAAAGTTGGAAAGTCTCGACAAATTATTCTCTGAGGGGTGTCAAAAGCCCAGTCACTTAGCCGACGAGGTTGGGATGCGCCGAGAAGAAATGTTGCTATATGGGACAATCTTACCTTTGAATTCATATAACTAAAAGTGGAACGTGAAACTTGGAAATGTTATAACTATCTAAAAACGTGGGTTGGATGGTCAAAATTCAAAGTACACACACCTTAATATATAATAACTGTCGGGAGGAAAAGTTTTACACAAATTACAAATATGAGTAGCGTTAGCATCCCAGCTTGTAATTAACAATGATTTCATTTTTAAGCTTAGTTTGGGAATAAGTGAAAAATCAAGGATGATGAATTTATCCTTCTAGGGCACCTTTTGATTGAGGTTTTTCTTATTCAGTGATCCTAAATGTTATGATAAATAATGAAAGTCAAGCATGTTGTGTATAATGAGAAATAAGAAAAATATGTGTGCAAGAAAGAAAATGGTAAAAACAAGGAGTGTTTAAAAAACTAGTAATTTCTTAATCCTTTTAAATTTTACACTTTGATACCTTTCAAGGTATTTAATTTAAGGGGATTGAAATTTTTGGTCTTCTAAACATGGATTTATTTCATTGCGTGAGGACACAACAATAGTTTAGTATGAGGGGTTTTGGTATGTGCTTAAATACACATACCTTTTGTTGATCCCAACTTGATCTTGCAAACCTTGTAAAAGGGTTAGTTGTATTGAATAGATTCAAGACAACTATGCTAGAAACTTTGTTGATACTAAAAAGTATGCGGAATCTACTCTTTAATATTTAGAAGAATATTTATGTGATAGTAAACTGTAATGCAGTAGAATGAACAATAAATATAACCAAAAAGCTTCAATATTATTATGATGAATAATACAAGTACTCTGTCTAGTACTAGGGTTTACAACCTTGAAGCTATGAATATGTCTATCAAGATGTGTTTACAACCAAAACCTAGGATCTCTTTTTATACACAAGGAGTCCTTTACAAGATAACTACAAATCTTCTAAAATTCTATAAGATATCAACATATTTTCTAATTATATATGATATACATTGAATCATTCCATACATATCACAAAACATGCTTTTATCTCCTCTTCACACGTCTTTACCTTCATGCAGTCTTCAGTCTTTATTAGCAGTATAAATCCCTTCAGCAGTGTTAAGTTTAGTACTAGCAGTACTAACTTATACCTAGCAGTACTAACATTCTTCTAGCAATACTAACTGGTTTATAATGCCAGTTATAACTTAAGTAGTACTAACACTTTGCCTTGGCAGTACTAAGTCTAATTAGTTTAATTCCCAACAATCCTCCCCTAAACTTGCGATTTACCTCCAAATCATCAAGTTTCTTGAATTAAACCTTTTTGAGAGGATTCTTCCAAACATTCTTCTAATTTTGAAGTTGAGACTTTACAAATCTGAGAAGTTCAAATGCCATTTCACTTTCTTGATCAACCTCTAGTCTTCTACTTAACATCCTTGAAAGCATTTCTTGAGTAAGAGGATATTTCTTCTCTATCATCATGTGAATAGCAATTCCAGTATGCATCAACAACATATGAATTCCACATGAACCAAATAATCTCCAGCTTATCAAGTTGTAGTCCTGTTGATTCTTCCATATTTCATCATCTTCATTAGGCTCAAATAAGATCTTCAGATCTCCCCAAAGTAACAAGTCATATCCTTTTGGACTTGTTGTATCATACCTTTCTTGTACCAGTCTGTGTAGATCCAGAACATCTTGCCTATCAAAATCATCAAGCATTGGTTATAGTCCAGCAAAAACATTTGACCTGGTTCTCTATAACCTTGGCTCTTGATACCAATCTGTAACACCCCCAAATTGGGTCGCAGCAGAATAAGGGTCCGGGGCGTGTTACTTCATAGATCAATAACACAAGATATATATAGAACGACCAAAAAGTCGTTTAAAACCGATACATTGGATTTAACAAAGTATTTGTTACATAAGCCCGAAGCTTCACTTGTTCACTTGTTCAAAATACAAAGATTTCTAGCCCATAACAGATATACAAAATGTAATGCGACAAAATCTTTAATGCATGATATCCAAATCAAAACCACCAATGTATCCCTTGCACCTCGTGCTTATTGACCTCCTGAAAAACATTGCTTTAAAACGTCAACAATAATGTTGGTGAATTCATAGGTTTGATAAATCGTATATTGTAGGACCACAAGATTTCCCAAGTGTATGATAATGCAACAGATGCAGACATCATATAAATGTAATTACGTTGCCCTAAGCTCATGACACTGAAGCTCGACATAAATGAATACCATATAAATGGCCTACATTGCCCGTGATGATGTTCTAACCCGCAACATCCTATGTTCGACATGGTATACGTTCGTTTGCCCAGTGATAGCTAATCACCCGAACGGGGATGTCAATCCCAATAGATCTATTCATAACATTCGCGCTCACAATCCAGTAACTGACAGTTCATGATAATGGGCTCAACTAGGGTTATCGCTACTTAGGCAACACGTAATCATAATGTAAAACTTATCCACTTGTGTCCAATTATAAAACAGTGCATGTTTCTCACCCCAAAAACTTATAAAACAAATCATGTAAAACGTGGGGCTATGAACTCACCTTGAGTGAGCGAATATCAAGTGTATCACAGAAAATGCGTCACGGTAATGATCGAGTGCAACCTAATCCAATATAGGTCGTATAAGTACTAATCACATTGGGTAACTACTACCATATATAATTCTATATAGCTAATCACCATCTAATTGTTTTAGTGAAATCATATTTATAAAGTTAAAACGTTTATAAATATACCTTTGGTAAAAATGACATAACTTTCACGTTTCAAGTCCGTTTCTTGCGTTTCTTATGTCCACGCTTTCGTATTAAGACGACGTATCAAATTATGACATTTTTGTATTTCATGTCCTTTGGTGAACATTACTTTTTACTGTTCACACCAGTTATAAAGTTATTTTTATAGTTTTGGTTGTCGTAAAACCTGTAAATGTAATAACTTATTCGTTTTAAACCCGATTTTAGCGATTCCTTCAAGTACGTCTTTGTAATTGAAAGGTGTATCAAAATTATCACATTTTATACATTTGGGTCTGCTGATGAATAGTAAATTTTACTGTTCATAGCTTATAAAATTACTTTTATAAACATTATTGATCGTAAACGTCGTATTTTATTCAATTTAGCTTCGTTTTTAGTAATTCTTTCGAGCACGATCTCGTAATTGAAAGTTCTATTTATTTATGAGGTTTAAAAAAACAAATGTTCCCGATATGAACAGTAACTTTTATAAAAATAGTTTTATAAAATTATTTTTATACATTTTAAGTATATAAACTCCCGTAATTCATAACTTCTTCGTTTTTAATTGAAAATTTACGTTTATTATTGTTTTGGAATCCTAAAAATATGTGTGATTAAATAAAAATACCAAACCTTCTGTCTGTAGAATTTTTATAACAAGTTTATATAAAAATTCTTTTATAACTCCGGTTATTATCGTAAAACTCGTAAACTACATATCTTTTTCGTTATAAATCTGTTTTTCTCGAGTTTCTTACCTTTTTGGAATCGTCATGAGGTGTACTATCTTTATAAAATGTAAAACCTACTGTTTGAAATTCGAAACCAAACAGCCCTTTTTATAGCTTTTATATAATTAATTATATACTTTTGTTTTACATACTTTCCAACTAATTAAAATACCACAATTCCTTCACAAGTCTTTATATCATATGTTTTACATATAATAGTGTCCATAGGTCCATAATTGTCCAAAAATGTCCAAGAAATCACAAGATCCATTTGTGTACACACTTATTTATATAGGAACTTTCATAAGTATACTTTAATTACAAGTTTATACATACACTTTTCTTTAACAAACATGTTACTATACTTATAATCCCATTATATCATGATATTACCAATCACATAACATATGAAAAAGTATACAAAATGATGATCACAAGTAAAAACTCTTTTTACATGTTTAAAAGTCCTAAATGGTGATTTTGCTAAATAGAACATATATAGACATAAAATGATAAATGTAAAGACATAAAGGGTTTTAGATGACCTTAATATGATGTAATATGATGAACCACAATATATAAACCCTAGTTTAGATGATAAACCAAAGCTTGCACAACTTGAAAACCCTAATTCCAATTAGAAACCCTAATCTTGCTTTTCTTGCTTCAAATACTGTAAACTTTAAACCTACCTTCAAAACACCTTAGGTTATCATAGGAATGATGTGTGAATGCTTGTATGGTCTTGTAAAATCAAGCTATGGATTTTATAAAGAGGGTGTTTGATGTCGTGGCTTATGCAAGAGAGAAAGAGAGAGTTGTGTGAAATTTTAATAAGTAAAATGAAGTGTAAGTGTTTCTCTTTCTAGTTGGTCAAGAGTTTTATAAGTCATTGGTAGTCAAATCATCTTGTAAGAAAGTGCTAAGAGAATGATGAGGGTTTTTAAGGGAGCCATTGGTCAAAAGTATGGGGATGTATGCATGTGATTTAATGTGTATAGATGATACAAAAGACCATGTGGTGAATTTTGTGATATTTCTTTGTATAAATGGTTCCTTTTGCTTAAAATTCGGCCATATGGACTAACATATAATGATTCTGTGTAATTTTTATGTATTGGGTATAAAAGTGGGTAT
The DNA here is from genome assembly GCA_026074375.1 of Tanacetum coccineum. Lineage (NCBI taxonomy): Eukaryota > Viridiplantae > Streptophyta > Magnoliopsida > Asterales > Asteraceae > Tanacetum > Tanacetum coccineum. The sequence continues at coordinate 11,390 of BQNB010125814.1, read as the reverse complement.
TTATTGAAGCGTAGAAAAGTTTTGGTGGTTCCGGGAATGCCTAAACGTATTTTATCGCAAAACGTAATCAATTTACGCAACAAATAAAAAATACAATGAACAAAGTTAATAATTATCATCAAAATAATTACTTAACACTTGCTTGATGTAAATATTTAATTGTTTGATGCCCGTTTACATGGAACGATAATTTTTAGCTTACGCGATTTAACTTAATGATTACGATTAAAAGCAAATGCGTACAATACTAAAGATACATTGTGGATTTATTGACGACGTCAATTACCCTAAAACATGAGGTGTTATAGTCTCCCCCCGTTAAGTGAGCCTTGTCCTCAAGGCTTAAGACGCGGCACTTGACGACGGTGTGGTCTTTGTAAGAGTGTGGGTGTTACTTTCGTGCATTGATTCCCTCCGTACGTTCCCATGTAAACTCAGGACCTCGATTGGAGTTTCACTGGACCTTGACTAATGGTATTCGGCTTCGCTGCAACCGTTTAACTTTACGGTCTACGATTTCTACCGGCTCCTCGACAAATTGAAGCTTGTCATCAAAATGTAGTCTCCAACCAATCGAACGCTAATGGGTTCGGTTGGCATGCACTTTTCAAGTTGGATACATTAAATGTATTGTGAACCCTGCTCAGCTCTTGTGGAAGGCTCAAGCTTGTATGCAACGGATCCAACCTTTTCCAACACCTTGAATGGTCCAACGTACCTAGGTTTACTTCCCCCGTTTCCAAAATGTACGAACACCCTTACCCAAGTGAAACTTTAAGCATAACTATATCCCCAACTTGAAACTCCATAGTGCAAACTCATTAAAACTTCGAAACTCATTTGTTGATCGTGAGCAGCTTTGCCTACTCGTTCACTGCATGATTGAACGATCTTCTTCAGTTGTTTCTATGCACTAATACAGCCATGAGTTGAACATCTCTAACCTCAAAGGCCCACAAAAACGTGTGAATAACACTGTTCGACGTAAAGTGCTTCCAAAGGTGCGGCCTAGATGCTAGCGTGATAGGTATTATTATATGAGAACTCGACTAATGGCAAATGGTTAACCTAACCCTTTACAAAGTTGATTGCACAAGCACGCAACATATCCTTGAGAGTTTGAATAGTCCTCTCGCTTTGTCCTTCTGTTTGTGGATGGTATGCAGTACTCATATCCAGACTAGTACCCAAAGCATTCTGAAGTGACCTCCAGAAATTTGATGCGAACCTAGGTCACGAGTCACAAAAAAATCGAGAGAGGTTAATCCCTGCTCGTGACCACCTCCTTTAGGTACATTCTTGCAAGTTTATCCATCGGATCAGTCTCTCTTATTGGTACAAAGATTGCGGACTTAGTGAGTCAGTCGACAATCACCAAAATGGTGTCGTAACCTTGTGACGACTTAGGAAGCTTCGTGACAAAAATCATAGTGATGTTGTCTCACTTCTAATGAGGTATATCGGGTTGTACCAACAATCCTGATGGCCTTTGATGTTCTGCCTTGACCTTGGCACAAGTCAAACATTTGCTAACATAGGTGGCGATGTTTGCCTTCATATTGGGCCACCAATATAGCTTTTTCATGTCTTGGTGCATCTTTTCAGAACCCGGATGGATAGAATACTTTAACTTGTGGGACTCGTACATGATCACTGTCCTCAAATCACCATAGCATGGCAACCAACTCCTGCCGTTTAGACATAGAGTTCCATCCGCGCGGGGTTCTAACTTTTCCGTCCTAAGCTTCCTCGGATCTTTAGAATTTTCAACCAACATACCTCCAACATCTTCGTTCTTTTGATATCTATTTCGTTGTTGTCATCGTCCTTCATTTGAGCATCTAAAATTTTGTTTAGGAAGATTCAAACCCTATAGGTCATGACTAAGGCTAGAACCTTATTGTGGGCTTCTCGATTTCCTTCTTGCTTAAGGCGTCAGCGACAACATTTGATTTCCCTGGGTGATAACAAATCTCGCAATCGTAATCACTAAGAAATTCTAACCAACGACGTTGCCTCATATTCAGCTCCTTTTGATTAAGAATGTGTTGTAGGATCTTGTGATCCGTAAACACCATACACTTGGTTCCATACAAATAGTGTCTCCAGAGTTTCAGAGAAAACACTACCGCTCCAAGTTCCAAATCATGAGTCGTATAGTTCTTCTCATGAATTTTTAGTTGGCGTGATGCATAAGCAATCACCTTCTCTCTTTGCATTAACACAGCGCCCAAACCTTTGATCGAAGCATCGCAGTATACAATAAAATCTTTGCTTCCTTTAGGTAAAGCCAGAATTAGTGCACTACACAAATTATGCTTCAACTGTTGGAATGTTGTTTCTTGTTTGTAACCCCTCTCAAACTTGACCTTCTTCTGAGTGAGCTTGATCATTGGTTTGGCAATCTTCGAAAATCCTTTGATGAATCTTCGATAATACCCAACAAGACCTAAAAATTAACGAATCTCCATTGGTGACTTAGGAGATACCTAATATTTAATGGATTCGATCTTGGCAGGGTCCACGTGAATACCCTGTCTATCAATCACATGACCGAGGAACTGTACTCTTGGGTGGGAAGGGGGGGGGGGGGGGGGGGGGGGGGGGGGGGGGGGGGGGGGGGGGGGTGGGGGGGAAAAAAACATTCGGGATCCAAAATTCACACTTGGAAAATTTGGCATACAACTCCTCTTTCTTAAGCAATTCTAAGATTAACTTAAGGTGCTCTTCATGCTCTTTCTTGTTCTTCGAATATATTAGAATATCTTCAATAAAGATAATCACGAATTTATCTAAGTAAGGTTTGCACACACGATTCATAAGGTCCATGAATACGGCAGGTGCGTTTGTCAAACCAAATGGCATAACTTGAAATTCATAATGGCCGTAATGAGTTCTAAAGGCGGTCTTCCGAATGTCTTCTTCTCGAACCCTCAGTTGGTGATAACCCGACCTTAGGTCAATCTTTGAGTAGACACTCGACCCTTGAAGCTGATCAAATAAATCATCAATTCTTGGGAGCGGATAACGGTTCTTCATCGTCAGTTTATTCAATTCCCGGTAATCAATGCACATTCGAAACGATTCGTCCTTCTTCTTGACAAACAAGACCGGAGCTCCCCAGGGTGAGGAACTAGGTCTTATAAAGCCTTTGTCAGATAGTTCTTTTATTTTCTCCGACAACTCTTTCATTTCAAAAGGCGCCAATCGATAAGGTGCCCGTGCTACAGGTGCAGCACCAGGTACCAAATCAATTTGAAATTCCACTTGTCGAGTCGGAGGAAGACCCAGAAAGTCCTCAAGAAATACTTTAGGAAAATCTCGAACTATTGGTACATCCTCAATTCGCTTCTTCTCTGACTTGTCTTCAACCTCCTTTGTAGTAACATGTGCCAAAAAGACTGGACATCCTTTTAGCATGTATTCTTGTGTTTTGGAGTATGAGATAATGTGCAGACGAGCCTCGTGTCCCCGGTTGCTTCCGTCACCGTGAACAATTATAGTTTCATTTCCCCAGGGGATACGAACGATCTTCTCGGCACACACAATGATTGCTTGGTACTTTGCCAACCAATCCCAGTACCAATATAGCAATTGAACTACCAAGTTCTACGGGCATTAAATTTATGTTGAATGGGTGGTTCAGGATATTTAATGTACAACCCCTAAGGATAGTGTTCAACCCAATTTGACATTTTCATATTTTTAGTCCTCTGATGAACAGTGATTTTTACTGTTCATACCAGATATAAACTTATTTTTATAGTTTTAGTTATCGTAAAACCCGTAAATGTCGTATTTTCTTCGTTATAGCTTCGTTTTTAGCGATTCTTTCGAGCACGTTCTCGTAATTGAAAGTTCCATTTATTTATGAGGTTTATTAAAAAAATTCTGTCATGAATAGTAACTTTTTATAAAAGTATTTTTATAAAAGAATTATTATCGTAAACTTGTGAAATTCGTAACTCTTTCGTTATTGATTGAAAATTTTCGATTCTTATCATTTTGGAATCCTAAAAATATGTACAATATGTTAAAAATACTAAACCTTATGTTTTTGAAGTATTTTATAACTTTCTTTTATAAAGTTTATTTTATAAAACCGGTATTAACGTAAATCGTGTTTTTATCGTATCTTTTTCGTTATTAATCCGTTTTTCGAGTTTCTTACCTTTTTGGAATCGTCATGAGGTATACTATTTTTATAAAATATAAAACCCACTGTATGGAATTCGAATCCAAACAGCCCTTCGCATAGCTTTTATATAATTAATTATATACTTTTATTTTATATACTTTTCAACTAATTAAAATACCACAAGTCTTACACAAGTCTTTAATCAAATGCCATACCCCTATATAAGTGTCCCCATTAGGGTCCCCATTATTTGTCCAACAAACATCCATGATAACAATATTTACATGTCATTAACATCACCATGAAAACAAAAACTATCCTTAAGTAACCTTTAACTACAAGTTTATACTTGAACTTTTTATACTTAAACCAAGATTGTACAACACTTATAACCTTATTTTAACATGATATTACCATCAACATAACATGTGTATAAGTATACAAAATCATAATCACAAGTACAAATCCATTCCACATGTTTAAAAGTTTCCTAATGGTGAGTTTTGCTACATAAACATCATATACATATAAACTGTATGAAATGAAAAAGATAAAGGTTTTTAGATAACCTTATGATGAATAATGATGATGAGAAATATGTGCTAAACCCTTGTTTAGTCTTTAAACCCAAGCTTGCAAGAATGAAACCCTAATTATTTCAAGGAAACCTAAATCTTCCATTCTTTGCTTAAACACTTGTAAATGATTAACCAATACTTCAAACACCTGAGTGTATCATTAGATATGATGTGATGATACTGTAAGTGTTCTAGAAAACTTTTGTATGGATAGTTTATGGTTGTGAGTTTGAGCCGTGGGCTTCAAGGGGTAAAAAGGGAGAGTATTTTCCTTTTTCACATTAAGGAAATGGATATGTATGTGTTATCTCTTGTTACTTGTATTATAAAGCCTTATGACTAGTCAATGAGACACCATGAGGGTTTTATGGATTGTCTTGGTCAAGAAAAAGCTAGTCATGGTCAAGGAAACAAGTGTCTTAATTAGTTGGTATGGTACATACAAGTTGCAAAGATTTTTGGTGATGTTTTTTGTATCTATTGCTACAAATCCGGTCATAAAAGCTCATATATGATACATTTATGTAATTTTTATGTATTGGGTATAAAAGTGGGTATTTGTTGAAGCGTAGAAAAGTTTTGGTGGTTCAGGGAATGCTTAAATGTATTTTATCGCGAAACGTAATCAATATACGCAACCAATAAAAAAATACAACGAAAAAAGTTAATAATTATCATCAAAATAATTACTTAACACTTGATTGATGTAAACATTTAATTATTTGATGCCTGTTTACATTGAACGATAATTTTTAGCTTACGCAATTTAACTTAACGATTACGATTAAAAGAAAACGCGTACAATACTAAAGATACATTGTGGATTTATTGACGACGTCAATGACCCTAAAACATGGGGTGTTATAAGGGTAACTTAATATAGAAGGATATCGACTAGTTCGACCATTTAGCGTTACTTTAAGTGAGCCGATCATCTAGCTATAACATTACAATTTTCATAAAAAGTGTAAACTAATAGAAATAATAAGTGGAGTTGTCATGGATTCCTAAGCGTCACTTTTTATGCATGTTCTATATATGTGTACATGTTATATTTTGATGAGTTGCATATTTTATATAGCTCGTGTATCAATCACATATTATATTTATTGATAGGTCGCGGTTGACTGTCGGTGTTCGTTTCTATCTTGTTTGGATTTCTTGATCACTCCTTCTATTCTCGATGAGTTCATAGCCTCGCATTTAAATCTTTTTATGTTTTAAAAACCCGCGAGGGAGATACATGCTTTTTTTAGAAAATCGAACACATGTGATTTTATTATGTGAACGTTGCTATGGGTGGTGTGTTGTGGCCCTTCCTTCATGAACCGTCAATCACCGATAACCGGTGAACGCTAATGCAATAATAATAGATCTATTTTGGCCTAACGACCTTTCCGGAGTGTGTTCCTCGCGAGGGCATACAAAGACATATTGTATTTAATATTGGGAGTGTGTAACACTATCACTCTAGGATGGGCACATGGTTAAGGTTCGGTTCGTGGCTTTAGCATCGTTGTGATTATTCTATGAACTAAATGTTTTTCTATGCTTGTGTTCAAAATGATTGTTTATAAACTCTATGGATTCACTCAACATTTTATTAACGTTTTAGCATGTTTATCTCAAGTATATGCTTGCTAGCTTGGATGGGACGGAGCGTGGATATCGAAGGACGTGGACTTGGTGAACTTTGTACTTAAGATAAAATGTTTTTAAAGAAACTTAGTCATGTTGTGGCTTATTTAGAAACGAGTTTTCATAAAGTTTATTGGGACCTTGTAACTTTGATCATTTAATAAAAATTTAATGTAATCTTTATTAGTAAACGTTTCTTTTAAAGTCGTTTACTGTGACTCGTGAGCTTGTATTATGAAGTAGCACCCCAATGTTGTATTCCGCTGCGTTGTAAATTTTGGGGTGTTATAAATATAGACATCATTCTTTTTAACAAGCTCAGCTTTAAGTTCCAGACACTTATTGCATGTATCCAGAGAATTCTCATTCTTTTTCTTAGAATCACAAATGATAACAGAAGAATTCAACACAATATTCACAATTTCTTGAGATATGATTTTGTCCAAGAGTCGATCATTTTCATTTAAAAATTGTTTTTGTTGAATTTCACAACATTTCTTGTTGACAGAGCATTGTTCTATAGCTGCTTCCATTTAGGTGAAAACAGTTTGTACTTCAGTGATGAAGACCTTTATCAAACTCATTAAAAAATCTTTAAACTTGTTTAACCATGGAATTATTTCGGTTAGAAAAACCTTTTTGGTATGTTCAAAGTCCCACGACCCCTCAGTGATAGCATCAGGTGTGGTTCTTACTTTTACCACTTTGTCAAAACTAGCAAGATGGTCTGTCACATGAATAGACCATGCATACTATTGTGTGAAGGAACAAACTAGAGATTGAAATATTGAGTTTGGATGAACTCTTCATCAACCGTAAGGCTTAACGAAATTTCAGATGTCAATTGAGACAGTCAAACTCAACCCCTAACTCTCACAGTGTACCTTTCTAATCTTACTTTGGCAGCACTAACAATGCATCTGGGGAGCAGTTTATAACTTGCTTGGGTGTTAATACCTGCTAGCACTCAGGGGTGCATACTGATAGCTGCAAAATTTGGTGAAAATTTTTAGTAATACATGATTTATTCCTTCTTTGATAGCCAACCAAGTATTTCACAACTTGATAATGAAGATCTTCAACAAATCGATCTTGATGATCTAGAAGAGATGGACTTGAGGTGGAACATTGCTATGCTAACTATGAGAGTAAAAAGATTCTTGAAAAATACTTGGAAGGATGCTAGGCATGAACAACAAAGAACAGAATTGGGTATGACAATTCCAAGGTCGAGTGTTTTTCAACTGGCCACAAAAAGGACACTTTGCAAAGGAGTGTCAGGGCACCCAAGAATAAAGACTCGAAGACAGCAGGAACACTGAGCCTAACAAGAAGGGAATGTGCCTCCAGTTGAAAAGAAACTACTTTTAAATGCCTTAGTGTCTTAGTGTGATGGCTTTGGCTAGATGGAGTTGACATCGAAAGAAGGTCCAACCCATTTTGCTCTCATAGGCTTGATTCTTCAACAAGTTATAAATTCTTTCTACAAACTCTGATTATCTAATGACTCAAATTGTTGTTCAATCTAGTTAGTAAAGTGTAAAAGATCTAAAAAAAAACTTAACAATTATTAAAGACTTAAGCACACAGCTAGGATAAGTGTCGTCTCTTATAAAACTGGTTTAGAATCTGTAGAAGCTAGACTGGTAGTCTTTAAGAAAAATGAGTCTGTATATGAGAAAGATATAAAACTCTTAAAATGTAAAGTCTATTTAAGAGATTTAGATATTACAGAGCTTAAAAGGAAGCTAGAGTTGGTTACAAAAGAAAAGGATGAGGTTCAACTTACAGCTAAAAAATTTGAAATTTCATCAAAAGTCCAAGTGACACTGTACTAGACAGACAATAATGGATATGTTAAAGAACAGGATAAGGGTATAATGCTAGTCCCACGCTCCTATACTTGAATTTATAATGCCACCTATAGCCCCCCCACCATTTGGGATATAGTTTATCCTAGTCTAGATGATTTTGTGGAAGTGAATAAGTCTGCTAGTAAGTTTGTAGTTGAAAAGCCTACTGTTGAGACTAATGAACCTAAGAATGCTAGGAAAGAATATGGAGCCCCAATTATTGAGGATTGGGTGTCTGAAAGTGAGGAAGAAGATGTGCCTAAGATTAAAACAGGTTGAGATGTTTAATAAACCTAGTTTTGCTAAGTTAAACTTTGTTAAGTCTACTGAGCAAGTAAAATCTCATAGGAAAACATCAGTTGATAAAAATAGGCAAAACACACCTAGTCCTAGAGGGAACAAAGAAAATTGGAACCAGAAGATGTCCCAAAAATTAGGGAATGATTTTGAGATGTTTCAACATAGCTTGTCATGTGTGTTGGTAGTATTTGAACATTTTGAGGAAAAGATTGCAATAACTGGTATATAACAAAGGTTTGAAAATCCATTTGGGACTATGTTCAAAAGGGTGAACAAACAGAAATCTCTAAAAATAACTCGACCACCAGTCCAAAAAGGAACATGGTTCCAAAAACAGTCTTAACTAGGTCTGGTCCTGGCCTAATTTGTACTTAATGCCTATAGGCTGCTAGACCAGTTAAACTGTTCAACAAAGAACAAGCATTTAAAAATACAGACCCATTTAAAAAGTATATTAATTATCCATATTCAACTACTAAAAGACTTATTAAAACAAAAAACAAGCAGCTATAATAGTAATTTTAATAAGAGGGTTAATACTATTAATGATAAAAATGTTAATGCTGCTAGGCCAAATGCAGTAGTTAATACTGCTAGGCCAAAAGCAGTTCTTAGTGCTGTTAAAGGAAACAAGGGAAATGCTGTTAAGGCCTTAGCATGTTGGGTTTGGAGACCAAAACATAAAGTCTTAGACCATGTCTCTAGAAACAATGGTGCATCAATGTTCTTTAAAAGATTTAACTATGTTGATGCACAAGGCAGATCCAAGTCAGTAATGGCTTGGGTCCCAAAAGAAATTAATCTTCCTACCATTATGTGCAGGGTAATCCACAACAAGATTTGAAGGATAAAGGAGTGATTGACAGTGGATTCTCTAGGCACATGATAGGAAACAAATCCTATCTTACTGATTATGAAGAAATTAATGGAGGATTTGTTGCCTTTGGAGGCAATTCCAAAGGAGGGAAAATTACTGGGAAAGGTAAAATAAGAACTGGTAAATTGGATTTTGAAGATGTGTATTTTGTAATGGAACTAAAGTTTAACCCCGTCATGTCTCACAAACGTTGTGACAAGAAGAAAATATGTTCCTTTTTATTACTTGATAAACTGCATGTGTTGTTCTGTCTCCAGACTTTAAGCTAACTAATGAAAGTCAAGTTTTGCTTAAATTTCCTAGAAAGGATAACATGTATAGTGTTGATTTAAAGAATGTTGTTCCTCAAGGAGGTATCACTTGTCTCTTTGCAAAAGCCACACTAGATGAATCTAATCTTTGGAATAGGAGGCTTGGACAATGTAAATTCAAAACAATGAAAAACTTGTAAAAAAGGAAACCTTGTAAGAGGTTTTACGCTTCAAAAACTTTTTTTGAAATAAATCAAACTTGTGTTGCTTGTCAGAAGGGAAAGCAACACAGAGCTTCTTGTAAGTCTAAAACTGTCAATTCAATCAGCCAACCATTACAAATGTTGCACATGGACTTATTTGGCTCAACATTTGTAAAGAGTTTAATGAAAAAGATGTATTGCCTAGTTGTCATAGATGATTTTAGTAGGTTTAGTTGGGTTTTCTTTTTAGCCACTAAGGATGAAACTTTTGAAATCCTTAAAACATTTATAACAGGCATAGAAAATCTAATAGACCTTAAGGTGAAAGTGATTAGATGTGACAATGGGACTGAATTCAAGAATAGGGTCATGAATCATTTCTGTGAATGAAGGGTATTAAGAGGGAATTTAGTGTTGCTAGGACTCCACAACAAAATGGAGTAGCAGAAAGGAAAAATAGGACACTAATAGAGGCTGGTAGGACTATGATAGCTGATTCAAAATTGCCAATAACTTTCTGGGCTAAAGCAGTTAATACTGCTTGTTATGTCCAAAATAGGGTGTTAGTTATCAAGCTTCACAACAAGACTCCTTATGAACTTTTTCTAGGTAGAAAACATGCCTTAAGATTCATGAGACCATTTGGGTGTCATGTTACAATCCTTAATACCATAGATCACCTAGGTAAATTTGATGAAAAGGCCGGACAATTAAATTCTTGTAGGATACTCTACCAATAGCAAAGCATTCAAAGTATTCAACAGTAGAACTAGGATAGTAGAAGAGAACATGCATGTACAATTTTATGAAAATACATCCTAATATTGCAGGAAGTGGACCTAATTGGCTTTTTGATATAGATGCACTAACAAAATCTATGAACTATAAGCCTGTTGTTGTTGGGAATCAATCTAATGGTAGTGCAGGTACAAAAGCATGTGATAATGCAGGTAAAGCTAGAGTATAGACAGTACCTGGAAAAGATTACATACTGCTACCATTTTGGACTCAAGATCCACCATTCTCTTCTAGTTTAAAGGATTCTCTTGATGCTGGATGCAAACCATCAGGGGAGAAGGAAAAGAAGGATACTAAAGATCCAAGGAATGAAAGTGAAGCTTCAGGGAAAGATAGTGAGGTTCCAAGTACATAGGAGCCAAGAGAGGATCAAAGAGTTAATCAAAAGAAGGATTCTGATGTTAACAACACTAACAATATTAATATTGTTAGTCTAACTATTAATACTGCTAGTATAAAGGATAATGCTATTGATGAGAATATAGTCTATGGATGTACTGATGATCTAAATATACCTGATTTGGAAGAAATTGGCAGATTTAGTGATGCTGAAGATGATGGTGCAAAGGTTGACATGACTAATTTGGATACATACTTCCAAGTCAGTCCTGTTCCTACTACAAAAATACATAAGGATCATCCTCTTAATCAAGTCAGTGGAGATCTGAAATCAGTTACTCAAACAAGACAAATGACAAAGAATTTAGAGGAATATAGGTTTGTTAGTACTACTCTTAAACAAAGAACAAGCCAT
>BQNB010125813.1:0-16995 GCA_026074375.1 Tanacetum coccineum | reverse complement strand
TCCAATCTCTCTCTAACATCACAACCCACATCTCACTCTTGTTCTTGGTTTGATTATAAGATTACTTGAATTCTACATACTGTGTTCACTGATCATAAAAGTCTTCAGCATATCCTTGATCAGAAAGAGTTGAACATGAGACAACGTCGATGGCTAGAATTGCTTGCAGATTACGATTGTGAAATTCGCTACCATCCTGGAAAGGTAAATGTCGTAGCAGATGCCTTAGGACGGAAGGAACGAATCAAACCACTCTGAGTTAGATCATTAGTTATGACCATTCATCCAAAATTACCCTCATAAATTCTCGAAGCTCAAACTGAAGCACTCAAAGAAGAAAACATCAAGGCTGAAAACTTATGAGGAATAGACAAATCATTTGAAATACATCCTAATGGAACCCGATGTATCAAGAATCAAAGTTGGTTACTGATAAGTGTAAAATACACATATCCATTTATACCTAAAATAACCCAATTAAACCTAAAACAGCACAAAAATAGCAAAAATATGCTTGTATTTATGTTTTGTGTGTGCAGGTATGGATAAGTCAAAAATCACAAGAAAACAGTCAAAAGCGAGCAAGCACGGACACGAGATTCAGAAGAGTACAAAAAGAAGCCAAAGAAGCCGAAGCCTCAGTCAAATCCCAGTCAAACATTGGTCAATATATGTCAACAAAACCCATTTTCCTCTTATTATAAAACACAAGGGCCAAAATTGCTATTTCCCAAAACTGTTCTATAACTAGAAATAAGAGAGAACCAAAACACAAGGACCATTTGTGTTACAAAGCCAAAGTTCAAACGAGTTTTACCCATTTCAGTTATAAAATAGGCGGGTAAATCCCATTCACTATTCATCGTCTTCCCCATTTCACCCTCCACTCAAAACAAAGGGGTTTTTAAAATTAGAGGGTACAAAGGACAATTCGGTTGACAAGGACTGACATGGCAGAGAATTACATCACCAAACCCTCCCATTGGCCAATCCCCATCAAAGAAAGCCACGTCAACAATGGTGAAAGCACAAATTAATGTGGGTTTTTGTACTAAAATACTCACAAAAGAAGCACAAACGTCACATCAATGGAATGACACGCTGGCAATCCTCAGGTGTCCACAAATCAATCCAACGGCCACAAATGAAGCTCAAATGATTGGCTAGGATTGAAAGATTGGAGAGCAGGGCTAGAGATCCTAGAAGCTTCCTCAAGTCCTATAAATAGAGGCCTCCTCTCACACACGACATATCTAGTAGCTCTTTTTCATATCTAGTTTTTAGTAATTTTAGTCTAGTTTAAATTCGTATTTCCCTTAAATGTAATTTTCCTTTTTCAAGTATTGTAATCAGCTTCTTTAATTAATGAAATTCAGTTTTTAGTGTTTTAAATCTCATTTTCTAAGCTCTCATTTTAAGTCATAAGCTCTCTTAATAAGCTAAAATTGTCTCAATAAGCTCATATTAAGCTCTTTCAGTCTATAAGCTGAAATAGAGCTGTTTGAATTCAGTATTAATCTTATCTAAACCTTAAATCAGTTAAACCTATTATGGATCTTACTAAATTTGAGCTTTTGGAAGGGGATCTTAACTTGGAAGAGATCCCAAGGACTTTACTCTAGCTTATCTAATAAGCTAGAGAGCTTGTAGCTGCCTTTATTGGTCCTCTTGTTCAGCTAGAGGAGTTTGTAAGTTTCTCTTTCATTTTCCTTTAAAATTCTAGTTTTAAATAATGATATTATTGCTTGCTATGTTTAGATCTGTTTATTTGCTTATTCTCTTTGCTTGTTAGTGTTTAAATATCTCTTCTAGTGCTATTTAGTTATGTGTTTTCATCTGTTTTTGCTTAAATAGTTATAGATCATTAGTTACTAATTTCTGTCATAAAAACTCATAAAATCCAAAAATATTAGTTTAAATAGTTTAGATCTTAGATTAAGGCTTATTCAGTTGTTTAATCATGATTGCTAAGTTTGTTTTAAGCTAGTTTTTATCTGGTATTTAGTATTTGTTCATTAGATTTCTCTTTAAAAGCTTTACTCAAACCTGTCATAGTCTTAAAGGGGTGTTTGGTTTAGTGCACTCTTGATTTACACTAGCAGTATTAACCAAGTTAGTACTGCTGAACCTTTGCACTACCAGTACTAACTTCCAAGTTAGTACTGCTTTCACAAGTTAGTACTGTTAGCTTAGATTTTGGCTAATTCAGTAGTATTAAGTTTAGCTATAGCTTATTATGAATTTAGCTTTAGTTTTCATTTTCTAGCTTATTTCATAGCTTAATTTTGTTCTTAAAAGTCAAATTGCATCAGCAGTTCTTTCACTTGAAAGTACTGCTGAACTTTTACACTACCAGTACTAACCTCAGTTAGTACTGCTGTGTTCTTAGCTTAATTTAGAACAGTAATTTTAGGATTTAGTTTATAAAACTTTGTAGAACTTAGGTTTTTATATAGCTTAATATAGTTTAAGTCTTTAATTTCATTTTCTAGCTTATTGTCTTAGCTTATTTTTGCTGTCAAAAAGTTAAAAAGCCAAAAACAGTACTTAGAAACTTTAGGATTTAAATTTGTTAATTTAGCTTATGGATCTAGATTTTCTAGCTTAATTAGATAGATTATAAGTAGTTTTATAAGTCCTTAAAGTTTTAGAGTCTAGTTTAGCCTTTTTTCCGTTGTATTAGCAATTACTTTGATATTAATATATTGTATAATGGCTTGGGAATGTTCATTGCTTGCATTTTGGTTCCAAGACAATTAATGATTTTTGTAGGGGTTTGTCCTACTTTATTATCTGTTTTACCTTTGTAAAAAAATGTTGTAAATTATACGTGCAAAATTTTCAAACTAATATAGAAAAGTTAAGGTCTATTGACACTACTAATATTTGAAAAATTAAAAAGTTAAGTTCTATTCACTCTACTAATATTTGAAAAATCATCTAGTTTACAGAGGCGGTGATTGATTACCCTTTGCAAGTGGGCCGGTTGCACAGGGCCACCAATTTAATTAGTTAAATACAACTCATCTTGCAACAATAAATAAAACGTCATTAAAAGACCTTATTATAACAAAGTGTTATTAATGAACACGGCCCTGCTAGTTTATTGTTCATTTTATGAATTGTGATGTGGATTGGATTGGATTGGCCTTTGGTTGCTGGACAGTTGGCTTAATAAAATGGAAATTGTTAGAAGGATTGTCACGTATATATTAAGTCATCTTTATCTATCTCGTGTGTTTTTGTTTGTTATCCTTCACTTTCATCTACACGTCACCATCAACCACCAACTATATGTTAGTACTACTTATTATATTATATGTGCATGCATTATTATCACATGATCATCTTCTTCTTTACTTTTTTACTAGCTAGTGATTAATCTGATAGATATTATTATTACTTGGAATTAGGAAGTGATTATGCTTGGCAATGGAGTTATCGGAATTCTTTCAGATCACTAGTCGTTGGGGAAACGACCCGGGTGATCATACTTACCCGGTTAAACATACGTATATTATATATATTATATATTATTTTTGTAAGTCTTAACTTTTTACCTTGGTTAAAGGTGAATAGTTGGAAATTTACCTAAGTAGTATTTTTATTATATATTTTATAGGTACGTAAACTTTCACGAATCAGTTTTTTGCGCCAGGCTGCCCGGGGACTTAGTGTTTACGATTCCTTTGTTTTGTGTTTGTTGATTTGGTTTGAAGATCCTTTCACCCTCGAAAGTTTCATTCTTGTTTTATAATTCAAAAAAAATATATATATAAAAAGTAAAAAAATATTTTCATTTTCTTTTTAGTATAAGTAAAAGTAAAAAAAAATATATAGGAAAAAAATCAAAAAAAAAAAAAAACATTCCTTTTTAATTAAGAAAATAATAGTCACCAATTGGTAAAAATACCAAAATATAACATTCTCAACGGAAGTGTTATCATAATAAGTTCCGGTGAACTTTTTGGTTCCCAAATCGAACTAAAGATCTAACACTTGCCTTTTGTGTCTCTACCAAGTACGGCTCACCTTGAAAAGCAATTTTCAAGAGCTACCGTTTAAGTAGTTATTATTGGTTTAAACTCTTTCGTGTAACCATTAAAAATCTTTGTAAAAAAATTAGTGTAAAAGTTTTGCTTTTTGATTTTTAGTTTTTCTTTTTATGCGCACTCGTTCGCAATCTCGTAGACGTCGTCAACAACAAACTCTTCCGGTTGAACCAATTGTTAAACAAAACGTGTTCCAGTTGCCGGACAATCGTAGCATTTGGCCCAAAGTTACAAAGCACCCATCGAGGGTTAAGAAAGATGCTAAGTTGTTCCAACAATCAACTGCTAACAATTTCACGCTTAAACAACCTTTAAATCAATCTTGTGCAAAACAATAAGTTCGACGGTTAGACAAGAGTCCCCTACTAATCCACCTTCGAGTTTTTTAACAAGGTCACTTCAACGGTTTAGACATCCCGATAGTGTCCGAACACTTCGATAAACTTTTTGCTTTTTCCTTTTACTCTAGACGGTAAGCCCGAGATTGGTTAGACAAGGAACCACCAAGAATCAATTCTCACATGGGACGGAACCTTGTTTCAAAAATTCATAAACCAATACTTACCACCTTCAAAACCACTTACTATCGAAATGAAGATCATTACTTTTTATCAAAAACCAAACAGAAGCCTTTAAACGAAGCATGGGAACGTTTTTAAAGGATCTAGTCCTTCGTCAATGTCCCTCACTATGGTTTCTTCTCGTCGAACTACACCAACTTGATACTTTTTATAATTCTTTGAATTCCAATGATCAAGATGCCTTAGATTCCGCCGCAGGTGGTAATTTCTTAGACAAGATGCCTCAAGAAGGTTTAGCGATTATTGAAAGCAAGTCAAAAGTTCGTTACCTCCAATAAAGTCGGCTAATATCAAGAGTGAGTACGGATGCTCCATCTTTCTAATTCTTTCACCTTCTAATAATTCTTTCGATATGCAACAATAGCACGCTTCTCTCAGAGATAAGATGACTATCAAAATGAACAAAATGTTGAATGAAATGAAAGCTTTAGTTGTTAACGACACCTGCACACCCGTCAAAGCAGGTTTGAGGAAGTTATGTGTTATCTGTGGATCAACAAATCCACCTATTTTAACCTTTGTCCATTAACTCGAAGTGTAAACTATTTATTCCCCCGTTTTTCATGACAATATCAAACAATTCAACAAACCCGCAAGCCATTGGTAATTTTCTCCAAAAAAAAACCAACCTTACCCAAATTTGGCAAATCATAATGATACCACCGGTTTCACCAATCAACCAAATGTTTCAAAAGCAACCAAGGTAAACCAAAAACCGTTATCAAGGAACTCAACTCTATTCAACAAACCTGGAGGAAAATTTAATCAAAACCGTCCATTTAACAATCAAGGAGCCGTTTACAAGCACCACCAATCAAACCACCAAAATCAACCTTGGTTAATCAAACTTTACTCCCTTTCGTTTCATTCACAAACTACCAAGGAGTGTCCTAAAACGTGATTTTGAAAGGTTATGCTCAAAGCAAATGAATTGCAAACATGAATAACTTGCAAATGAAGTGGATAATTTTCAAAGAAAACCAAAATGATTTTCAAAGAGTTTTACAGTGATCTCAAAAGAAACAAGATGATTTTTCATAAAATGATGCTCAGTTTATGCAAATGCATCACACAACCAACCTTCAAGTTCAAGTTCCTTTACCAAGCAATTACCATTTCCAAACCCAAGAAAGAAGCCAAGTAAATTACAACTCGTATGGTTTCAACGATGGACTCCGATTCCCACCGCCGGTGGTGGAAAAAGAAAGTGAGTGACAAAGGAACGAGCTTAACCGAGTACCGAAGACATGCCAACCTCCTCCATTAGTCCATGAACATACCCAAAGACAAAGAACCAGTCCGAAGAACCCTTTCGTGCCAACACAACCAAACCTAATTTACCGGGAAATATGGGGGGTGGTGTACCTTACCCATTTCGAGACTTCATAAACAAAAAGATTTTGTAAAAAAGGATGATAGCCAAGCTTCAAAGTTTTATGGAATTTTCCCGTAAGTCTATCACTTGAGCTAAGTTTCGCGGATGCTCGCATTTCATATGCCAAAGTTTGCTCCAATGTCAAAAAAAGATGTTTAAAACAACAAGACAGAGGTTAATCGAGTTAACCAAAACACCGTTGAATGAAAATTAAGTGGGATATGTCCTAAAAAAGCTCCCAAAAAAGCTAGGTGACCCCGGTCGTTTCCCTTGTGATTTTTCGGAGTTCGATAGTTACTTAGCCCTTGCCGATTTAGGTACTAGTATCAATCTTATGCCTTTATCCATTTGGAAAAAGCTTCAACTCTCAGGCCTGACTGAAACAAAAATGGTATTAGATTTAGCCGACCGTACAATTTCCAAACCAATATTATATATATTTTTGAGAGTGAATTTTATCAAGGGTAACTTGGTAACTTTCTTAATTTCTCTTTTAAAAGTATTATATTATATATATATATTTTAGGTATACAAAACTACGAACCAAGCTACTACCCAAAGAGATACTGGGAGCTATTACCCAAAGAGATACTAGGAGCTATTACCCAAGAGAGACTGGGATGTCTTATGGGAAAATAGAGGTAACTTAGGAAATAATATATCAGGATAGTATATAGTTGGAAAAACACTTGTATTCATAGTTTATAGCATGAATCCCCTACGGGATTTAGAAAACATATAAAGGTGGGACTATTCACAGTGATGGAACCATATTATATATCAAAATCACTTGTGTTTAATTTGTATAAAACAAGCATGTATCCCCCTCGCGGGTTTATAAAATATGTAAATAAGTAAAGGCGAGGCTATGAACTTTAGAATATCGGTTTTAAGTACTTGTGTATATTAAAAACAATTGAGCATGTATCCCCCTAGCGGGTTTATAAAACATTCAAAAGATTAAAATGCGAGGCTATGAACTCACCTTAATACACTACAAGAAAATGGGGCTAATGCAACACTCGTAAAGTGTTGTATTAGGCCTAAAAATGTTGCATAAAGCCTAGTGCAACACTTTTTCAAGTGCTGCCTTAGGCTCTGTTGCCTTAGGTCTAAAGCAAAACTTTTGCCATAATGTGCAACACTTTTGTCAAAGTGTTGCTCATGTTTACAAACACAACACTTTTATATTGCAACACTTTTGATACTTATGGGCAACACTTTTGATATTTATGGGCAACACTTCTTATTATACTACACGACCGTTGACAACACTTTTACACATCAAGTGAAACACTTTCCATCATCTAATACAACACTTATTTTTCAAATTACGAATACTGGTGCAACACTTTTTCAACTAGAGGCAACACTTCCTTTAGCTTTTCCGTACCGCATATTTGCGGTAGAATATTCAAAAGCTACAAATACAAGTTTTAATAATATGTGGACACATTATTTGTTTCCATCATAGCAATGATATAATATCATCAATAATATCATATCCATGTACAAATTTGTCAAATGTCAAACTACCATAAAGTTCACAACTTAAACAAAAAAATATGCCAACTAAAAATAGATAGTACTAAGATCTTCTTGGACATGTATTCTCAAAAGACTTCCATTTGATAGTTGCATATCTTTATTTCCTCCACATGTTATAATAAAGCAAAGTGGCAAATATATAACCAAGGAATAAATTAGTTTTCCTTACATTATGTGACACAAGGTGTTATCAAACACTATATTAAGGCCACTACAGTCATGACATCAATCCCTTAAAAGACCTAATAGCAATCTTATAAATAAACATGTGATAAATTATATAACATACATTTTACCAAAAGAGATAATTACTTATCTTAGAACCATGCGAGCTACTTCAGGAGGTAGTTTTTCTAAGATCTTTCGCACTGTATCTTCAACTAAATTGGCACGCTCGTCGACAAATTCCTTTCTCATTAGTTCTAGTTTCTTTTCATTGTCCTCTTTTAACTCAACAATTTTCCGTTCATAAACCTCTTCAAGCTTTTTGTACTTATCATCATGTTGACCATTTTCAGCTTCTAAACTGGTAGTACTTGATCGCACAATATCTGATGCAGCCATATTAGAACTACCACCAGCTTTCACCCTTTTTATCAACGTGTTAGTAACACCTCTACCAAAAAGTCTACGGTGTCCATCATATTCTTTGTTCATCACAGCTAGAAAAGGATCTGTAGGAGAACTTTCATTTTCCGGAGGCTTGTAGTTCTTCATTTGTTCCTTCAATATTTTGTTAAGTTAAGTGTTTACCAAATATAGAAGTAACAAATAATACTGGGAATATTAAAAACTATCTTACAATTTTCTTCGATGTGTCATCATATGTGTCAACATAAACATTTCCTTCAGTCCTTTCGCGTGTGCACTCAAACATCTGAGTCAAGGTAGGTGGTTCTTTGTTTGGGTCTTTATTTTTCTGTATTATGATTAAAAAACAAACATCAACAAGAAAGTATTATTAAGTTGAATGAAATTAAAAATATATATCACTAAGAAAAGAATAGCATATTACCAGGTCCTCACGAATCCTAGCAAAACTCTTTGGACCAGCCGTGTGCATATTTTTTTGAGACATGCGTATATTCCTTAAGACCAAACACCGGTCCTACACAAAATTTAACCAAAATTTAATTTCACAGCTCATGTAACCATGGACATCAAAGAATAACTGTTATAAAAGAAGTGTATTGAATAAAGATAATATACGCTAAATTACCATCACTTCTTTCTTATTCCATAAAGTCAGCAGCTGTGCAAATTCCTTCTGTGGAATTGACTTTGGTCGATTCTTCCATCTTGTTCTTGTATCCTTAAATTTATAAAAGTGCTTTTTCTTGATCCTACATTTATATCCTCTCCAACAAGCTCCAATAGATTTTAGCACCCAAGATTTAGCATTCTCTGGTACACGTTAAAGTTTATCAAAAAGAGAAAAGTTATACAAAATTGGCACAATGAAAGATTGCTAATATTGTTACCTTTTTAGGAGCGGTAACATGTGTAGCAACTTCTTGATAATTTTCCTCATTATCAACAGAATCTTCAGGATTATACTCTACATCTTTGTCATTGGTAACCTTAGCTTTCTTTTGCCTTTTCTTTGTATTTTCAGCTACTGCCAAACTTGTCAAAGACTTGGCAATATTTTTAACACCCAACTCTCATAATATTTCTTGGTTTTCCTGGACCCTCAACAATTTATTCCTCTCATAGCCAGTCATAATTTCTTGGGCACCTTGATTATGCATTCGTTTGTTTCCCATCAATGACGTTTTAAAAATCTAGCACCAACAATAAACATTATGTTAATATCAGTTGTATTATTTTTCAAGTATGTGCATAGCTATTAGATAAGAAGATAAAACTGTTATAAATTTTATCTAATAGTTATTGAAAATAAACATATATATCCTTTATTAGAAATAACAAAATACCATAGCGTAATCTGATGTGCCTAAAAGTAGTAAACATGAATGAAAAAACTTGAAAAACACATAGTGCTGTTTCACGAAAGTGTATTGTTGCTACTTTATCAAGATACACAACAACTAAAACGACTAGAGATACAATTATTATCAGATCTATGAATTATGCCTATTAAATTAATTTTGTTCTACATGAATTTAACATATAACCCTTGTACAACAAAAGAAAACAACTAGGACAAGCTGAAGTTAACAACAAAAAATAATATTCACATGATACGATGATTAAGTCCAAAGTTCAATTTGGATGTGTCTTTACTTGACATAATTTTTACATTTAAGTAGTACTATAGATTGAGGCTATTCCGATAAGTTCGTATAAACAAAAACTTTCAATTTATAATCAAATGGTCTTTCATTTTGAAAGGTCACATGGTAGCCAATTTAACATATGTGGAAAGTGCTATACGCAGTTGATAGCTGGACGAAGACCACCTGGTTTCAATTCCTCAAAAAATAAAAGTAACAAAACGTTCAAAGCTGATATTACAGGTGGTTTGGCTGCTGTTGCAGCAGGCTCTTGTATTGGGTTTGATGTAGCTAATGTTGAGTGCAAAAATAGCTCTCAGACATAAGAGGAGGTAAAGGATCAGACCTATGCTAAACCTGCAGCTTCCAATGATGGAAAGCAGAATCCTTGTTAAGAAGTTAAGTGTTTACCCAATATAAAAGTAACAAATAATTCTGGTTGTGAGCAGTTAGTACATAATCTAATCCTCATAATGTAGTTAAATAAGTGGGAACATCATCTCCAATAAGTATTGTATCAGATAAAGCATGCGCCTAATTTCACGACATATGAATATTAAGCTTCTAATGGGTGTTCTTGATGTGCTTTTGTATGGCAGTAAGATGGACGTAACAAATGTGGAAGGTTCCAAACAAAGATGAAGCACCTCCTAAGTTCAATATATCCAGTGTTTGAATCCAAAACCTGTGGCTAAATAGAGACATTTGAGATGTGGATATTCAGCGTTTGGTATGGATCCTAACACGCCTGCTGATTTGGGTGTGGGTAAGTTTGGGTTTGCAGCAAATGTCACCGTGAGTGTGGGGTCTAAACAGGTTACTAAAGTGGGTAAATATGGTGGTAATCAGAGTTGAAATGGAGGACCCAGGCATTGCTGATGTTAACACTTAAAGAACTTTTCTGCTAAAGATACTAAGAAGAATGGGGAACGCTGCTCTTTTGAGTCTGGTTGACTGTTATATATGGTCTATGTGTTATTATAAACCGAGAATTTAGGAAACATGAGCCCATTCACAACCTTCACACGAAAAATCAGTGGCCCAAGTCATGTCTACCTGAAGGTTGTGAATGGGCATTTGCTGAAACTAGGATAAGTCAGAACGAAGGATGTTGTTGAAAGGCAACTACACATTCACAAACCACAAGCATCTAGACATTGTGCACCCGAGAAAAGACTAGAAAAGGTATGTGTCACAGCTAGAGAAAGAATGGAAAGAAAAAGCAGTGGCCCGAGTAAGACTAGAAAAAACATGCCATACCTTCCATTTGAGTGTGCAGGTGATAGAAAAAATAAAGGGTTCATTATGCACCAACCCTTTAATTTACTAAACATTTCTCCAAACCACTTAAGTGGCTTATCTAAACATTTCTCCAAACCACTTAATTTACTAAATCCTACAGTGACAAACATTTGTGTGTGCAGGCCATTGTACTAATTTTATTTTTGGGGATTTTCATCAAACACTTGGTGTCCAAAAGATATAATGGGTAATTTTAATATATATTCCATCTATCCATAAAAGGAATTCGTACATATAATCAATGTAGAGAAATATATAAGATTTCAAAGAGCTAATAAACATATGCATTAAATATAAACTGATACTTAGCACACAACAGCTACAACAAATATCTTCAGCCCCAGAAAGAAATAGGTACTACAATTCCATTTCAAATATAAAAGTATATAAACAATAACCTACATACAATTCATCGTGTAATGTATCAACAATACAAGGTTGAAGAACATTCGAGCAAGGGTTAAGGTATGAGCTTGAACTAAATGATGGCTAATGCTATAACCATTACTTTATCTTGAGGTGGAATAATATTACGGGAAAAGGAAAAACCGCCTACATATAGGAGGGATTCTAGAATTTATTAAGAAAGATAAAAATTATAAGGGGGAAAAAAAATGCGCCATGAGTCCCAGATTAGGATTTTATGCGACAGTTCTTATATAATGGGGAAACACATAAACGTAAATTAGTACTGATGTATTATTATTATCTTCTACATTGTAATGAATTTTTTTATAACACTGGTCTTTTTTTATTTCGTTAAAATAATAGGGTCACATGTAGGGTTTGTAACAAAAACCCGACCCGGTTAAACGCTATTATGATCGGGATAACTAGTGTTCAAAAATTAAATTAGGTCAATCCAGTAACCCTATTACCAAATATTGATTGGTTAACGGTTATAAAATTTTTAGGTAAACACGGTGATCGGATCGACCTGATATGACCCCAAAAGTTTTTTTTAAATGAAATTTTATATTAAAAAGGAGAAAAAGCATATAATGTGTACATTTTTTACACCATATTCGGTTTACCCGAACCGCGAGTTGGACCTGACCTCGAATTGACCCTAACCTGAGAACCCAAATTAAAAATAGGGTCATAAACAAAAAAAAAAAGGGATATAACTTTTTAGCCTTACCCGAACCCGACCAACCCGACCCCGACTAACACCCCTAGTACATGGTTACAATTTACGTAACAAAGAGATGAAATATCAAAAAGGAAGTCGATGTCGTAAGCAATTATGAAACTTAAAGGTTTTAATTTAACAAATTGAGTAAATATTCACACCTACTGACAATACAAATAGTATAAAACATATGCCTTACTATAAGAACTAAATACAAACACATTTTAAATAAGTGTTTGCGTGCTTATTAACATTGTTTGCCTTTAATCAAATAACAATTGCAACCCCTTTTTAAAAAGTTATGCAATTATTAGCATGCAACACTTTTCGTTTAAAAGAGCCCTTATGACCAGTTGATATTTAAATGCAACATATATTTAAAGTGTTGCTATCTTAAATTGATTGCATTAGGCTTGTTTTTCTTGTAAGATATGTACAGGTGAAATCAGATTGATGGCAAAAGTAAAATAGTTAAAGAAAACGCTGTTGCCACTCAAACTGGGGTAATATGTCAAGGTCTTAGTGTGATGGTTAATGTTTCAAAACTTTACAAAGTTTAAACTATATCGTTTGATTTATTAAAGTATGAAATATTGTATCGCTGTTAAGGGCTATCATAATCCAGAGGCCAATCTAAGTAATCGTTTGAGTATTCCAGGGCACTTTTAAATCGTAAATCCGCAAACTCGTCAAAACTAAAACTCAAATGAACCCTTCATATGAAATTACCCTAGAAACGTTGATACGATACAGAATTTAAGTGTTCTTCAAAAGTTTAGTTGATGATAAATTAATGTTTTTAAATATATAACGAAATAATGCGTCGATTTATGATATAAATAACGATAAATATGAGTCGGTTTTAATAAAATCGAGGTTTTATAATATTAATCTAATATTTTTAGAATTTATTAAAAATATCAAAATCTTAATTTTTAAGGTTTGCAAAATTGGCAAAATAACCCTGGTTTTAAAAACTTTTACAACTTTTGTACCTTTATATATAAAGTAATTTAATTTAAACCTTTAACTGTTGAAACTTGTAAAAATAGGTCCTTTATAGTTATAAACTTTACAATAAAGACAATACAGCCACCTTTAGTATAATTTCAGAAAGTTTACTATATATACCCCTGGCCATGGAAATAATTTACAAATCAAGTCCAGAAAGCCATGCAAGCTTATTTTAAGGTTCCAAATGATATTTGCAGGTTAAAAAGCTTATTAGAAAAAAGCAAAAAAAAAAAAAAAGATGGTCTAAACCAACAAAAGTTTAGAGAAAAGGGATTCGTTAGCCTAAAATATCAAAACGGGTCATTATAGGGTTTTAAAATCAAAACACATGGTTTTGAGGATTCAAAGCATAAACAATAGTTCAAATAAGAATCTTAAAGGATATTATTAACGATTCTAAAACAGATGTATCAGTTATAAACAAGAACTAATCATACTTGAGGCAAGAAATGGGTAGAAATCCGTATGTTCTTATCGTGTACTAATTCGTACGCCTAGTAACGACTTCAAGGGCTCCTTTTTTCTTGATTCTGGCTTCTATTATGAGCTTAGGGACTTCACTTAATCCTTCTTGGTCTGAGTTAAGACTCCATTGTTGTACTTGATGAGTTTTGAGGTGTGTTTGAATGGTTTGCAAGGATGTCGCTATTATATAGGTTTGAAGACACCCGATGGAGCCCAAGTTTTAGCTATTAAATGTGGTCAAGATCTTTAGAATTGATGACTAATGGAGTATATAGGGTGAGTGTTGTGATCTAGAAGTGTAGATTTGCAAGATGGAAGGTGTATGAGGGTTTTCGGCTACAAGGAGGTGACAAGGAGGTGTCTAGAAGCCTTGGAGCTTAAGGGTGGTGATGGAGGTGCTTGTAAGCAGCTTAGGGCTATAGTAGCTTAGTCATAGAGGTGCTAGGATACTTGGTTAGGTTTAAAATGGGTAGAAATGGAGGGAAAAAGGTATCAGGTTCATTTAGGGATCAGTTTAGGGTTTTAAATTATGGATTAAGGTTTAGGATTAGTGTTAGGATTGAGATTAGGGCTTAGGATTAAGGTTTAGGGTGCTTAGTTTCACAGGTTTAGGTTTAGTTTTTTTGGTGAAAGTGAAATTAGTGTTTAAGGTATTCGTTTTTTAGGTTTTTTAGGGTTTTAGATTAGGTTTTAGATGAATAGGGTTTTAGGAAAGGTGTAACATGTTTCTTAAGTGCTTGTACCTTGTACTAAAGTGGTGGTAAGAAACCAAAGTGATTTAGGAGGTAAAATGACCTAGTTTGACTTTCTTGCATTATTGACTTGTACATTGAGCTTTAGAAAGTTGTACATTGTTTTAGAGGGAAAAGTTATTCAAATATGGTGCATTGTACACTTGTACACATGCTTTAAAGGCTTGCACATTCATTTTATATGAATACATTACATATAATTAGGGTTTTGACGTAAACGTTAACGTTTAATGCTTTATTTGAAATAACGTTTTGAAAAGTACGTTAAATGGATAATGTACTTAGTAAAAATGATATTAAGATATAGACTTGACATATTAGGATGTTTACATGATGTAAACATAGATGGAATAGGCATAGGTAGTTGCGTGAGCTCGTTTACTTTAGAAATGTAAACTAGGTTACATGATGGAATGGAATAAAAATGAAAAAAAATTCCCGTGAAAAAGGTTGTACTTAATATAGTAAGTAGATATTACATTGATGAAAATATTGGAAAATTACAAGTTATTATATTCACAGTGGTAAAATCAAACTTCTTCAATATATCAGCCACATATTTGTCTTGGCTAATGAAGATTCCATCCTCCTTCTATTGTACTTGCAATCCTAAGAAGAAAGTGAGCTCCCCCATAGAACTCATCTAGAATCTCTTGTGCATCATCTGCTCAAATTCAACACATAAAGACTTCTTTGTAGACCCAAAGATGATATCATCAACATACACCTGTACTAATAGGATATCACCTCTGTCCTTCTTGATGAACAAAGTTTTATCTATAGTGCCTCTTTTGTATCCATTTTCCAATAAGTAGGTAGACAAGGTCTCATACCAGGCTTTAGGAGCTTGATGTAGACCATATAAAGCTTTTTCTACCTTATAAACCTTATCAGGGAACTGTGGATCTTCAAAACCAGGAGGTTGGCACACATACACCTCCTCTTCAATAGTACCATATAAAAAGGCACTCTTCACATCCATCTGGTACACAATAAGTCCCATAAATGATGCATAGGCCAAAAATAACCTGATTGCTTCAATCCTAGCAACAGGAGCAAAAACCTCATCATAATCAATTCCTTCTTCTTGGGTATAACCTTGTGCAACTAGACTTCCCTTGTTTCTAACTATAATTACTCTATCATCTTTCTTGTTTCTATACACCTACTTAGTTCCAATAGCCCTATTGCCTTTTGGAAGATCCACCAGAGTCCAAACCTTTTGAAGTTTAAATTGCAGAAGCTCCTCTTGCATTGCTTCTATCCAGCTTGGATCTGTCAAAGCTTGAATCACCTTTTTGGGTTCATTTTGAGAGAGAAAACAGGCAAATAAGCAGTTTTGATAATCTTTGTGATTTGTTCTTCTCTGCTTGCTAATGTAGCTGACCATAGCATTTTCTTCAGAAAAATTGATCATTCTCCTTGTTTGAGTTGATAAGTTTAGGTCTCCAATGATCTGGTCTTTAGGATGATCTTTGTGAATTCTGGTTGTGGGAATAGGACTGACATTCATGGTTGTCTCCAAATTGTTGAGGTCAGCCTCTGCACCCACATCTTCATCATCATATGCTCCATCAAATATGCCAGTTTCTTCCAAAGATGGCATATTTGGATCATTAGGACTAACAGTATTAATATTTAGACTACCAGTATTAATATTTATACTGGCAGTATTAATACTTGGCCTAGTAGTATTAATATCTTGAGTACTGCTATCAGTCCTTTCTTGATCATCACTTCTACTTACTTTATTTACACCTTCATCTCCTTTGCCTGGTACATCATCAACATCCTTATCATCTGAGCTCTGAGTACTTGAAGAATCAGAAGTCACAAATGGTAGCAGTATGTATTCATGATCAACTACTTTCTCCTGTCTAGCTTGCCCTTTATTATCATTTGTCTCAATACCTGCATCACTATTAGTTTGATTTCTTGCAGTAACTAGCTCATAATTCATAGATTTTGTTAGTGAATCAATATCAAAGAGCCATTCTGGACCACTTCCTGCAACCTTAGATTTATTTTCTAGAAATTTAGCATGCTGGTTCTCTTTAACTTTCCTGGTTCTAGTGTTGAATACCCTAATTGCCTTACTATTTACAGAGTATCTGACCAAGAACCCCTCATCAGCCTTCCCTTCAAACTTTCCTAGAAGATCTAGGGTATTCAAGATAGTAACAGGACACCCAAAAGTTCTCATGAAGTCTAGATTTGGTGGTATACCAATTAAAAGTTCATGAGGTGTCTTGTTATGAGGCTTTGTTACTAAAACTCTATTTTGAACATAACAAGCAGTATTAATTGCTTCAGCCCAAAATGTAGTAGGTAATAGTGAATCTGCTAGCATAGTCCTAGCTGCCTCTATTAATGTTCTATTCTTTCTTTTAGCTAGTCCATTTTGTTCTGGAGTCCTAGCAACACTAAATTCTCTCTTGATTCCTTTCATCTGACAGAATTGATTCATTTCATTATTTTTAAAATCAGTTCCATTGTCACATTTGATAATTTTAACTCTATGATTTATTTGGTTTTCT
>BQNB010125812.1:0-17612 GCA_026074375.1 Tanacetum coccineum | reverse complement strand
TCATGACCCGTTCGGACTCTTCTGGCCCTTTCGGACTTGAATGCCCTGCTTGGTCTGGAATGATTCGATTGGGCTTGAGTGGTTCGCTTGGGCTGTGTGTGAGCCGAGAGTGCTATTAGACTGTCCGGCATATACGCGAACAATGGTAATGATTTCTATGGTTGGAGAATATATCTTCACATGTGTAGTTTAAGGTACGAAACTTATAAGTTTTTCAACAGCAGTACTATGGTTATCCATACACCATCATCACCACTAATTTTGCAACACCATCTCTGCCAAATCCATCACCACCAGGTATAAATTCTATTTTGTTTGTATATAACAGTAGCATCTGAAACTGTCTTCATCTTCTTGGTATATTGGTCAATGGGTCTGACCCAGGTCGAAACTAGGTGGTTCCTCAGAACCACCTTAGATATGTAAAATCATTTAGACGTAATACATATAATTAGCTTGGGAACCACCTTACGATAATAAAAAAATACAGACAAGAGATGTATAGACTGTAGATTATAAGGTTTTGAATAAAAGAAGACAAAGCTTAAGTTTCAGCTTAACTTTTAGTCAAAGTTATACTTTGATCCATGTACTTCATATATGTTATTATCAATCATTCACATATTAAAATACGGTACCTTTGTCCTAATGTTTTGAATACCGAGTTTCTCATCGATTCGGTCGAGTCACCGGATCAGCAACGTTAAATTTGATTGTCATATAATCAAGGCCGTCTCTAAATTTATGAAATTTTTTAAGGCCCTGAACGAAATTACATAATGAGGCCCTGCGATAAGAAATGTTATATATAAAGTGTCATCATTTATAAGAAATAATGCATATAATTGTTAACGGGATAAATTTGGGTGCCCCTAAAATTTTTGGGGCCCTGTGCGATCGCCCACCTTGCACACCCTCAAAGCCGGCCCTACATATAATGCTTGCTCCTAATTGTGATATTGCTTATAATTATGTATCTTTTCATCACTTGGAAACTGCAACAGTAGTTTTGTATTTTTTCCTGTCTACTAATTTTGACTAGGTACTGTTTAAATAGTGTGGACCATATTTATGATCTTTGTAAAACCACATGGGAGAAAATCATTACAAGTCAGTAGTAATTGTTAAGTGTTTTGGAGCTGTCAAATTTCTTTTTTACAGTGATTTCTAAAAAGGTAATGAGATTATTGACTATTAAAATTAAAATTGTACTATAATTTTATATTTCAATCGCATTTGTTCCTTAAATCATGCAGACACCAACCAATTAGGCTAGCTAGCTCAGTTGTCCATCAAGGGTATCATTGGGTATGTGAGTTTCTCACCAAACCTAGAGGCTGTGGGTTCAAGCCTCGCTAGAGGCATGTGTGAAATATATTGTGAGACAGTTGTGAAAAATAATTGCCGTTCTAAAAAAATCATGCAGACACCGGAGCAGGGAGTCGTTGATAGAAATGTAGTTCCTACAATATTATGGTAACCAAAAGATAATCAAAAGTATTGAAGATCAAGGAATTAATCAGATGAGATAACACACCTTAAAAAAAGGTAACTTTACATGTTGTTTGTGAGATAATTTCCATAACATATTCATAACATTAATGAATTTTGTTTTTTATATATTAGGTATATATATATAATAGGAGGAGATGGAACACAGAAAGAGGCGTATGCTATCTATGAGGTGTGTTTTTTTATAATCGTTAAAGTTTGGGACAAAATTAGGCCTTTTAATGAATATATGTAAAATGTAAACTTTTGTTTCATTCAGGAGGTCAGAAGACAGGGTCTTAAAGTTGCAGTTGTTAGGAATCCAAACCCTAATGATAATGACAAAAATGTCATTATCAACAAGGAAATGTTGGAAGGACCATTGATTTTTCAAAAATGTGAAGGTAGTGTGGGTTGTACATGGAGTTAGAAGTGTTGTTTAATAGGCGTCTTTAATAAACATGATGCCGCATGACGACTTGTGTATGCGGATGAATAAAATGACATGATGGTTATAGGTAATGATTCATAATAATAAGTATTTTCACCATATATAATTAAGTTTAGGAACAATCAAAACCAAGTAATCTATAAACTTGGGTTAAGTTATGAAATTTATGTATGTTTCTTATTTATTATGGTATGCCTCACAATATATTCGTGCAAAATGAATCCGTTAATTATCCAAAACATATTATATTGAATCATGTGACTTATTAACTTACCAAACAAATAATAGAACTACACAAAGCTCGCCCGCCCATCGGGCAGATCCCGGCCCGTAGAATGAGTCTAACCAACCCGCTGTAGCCAGAACCATCAGCGACGGGTGCCAACCATCCGTGCTTATGGGCCGAGCCACTACTACAACGAGTGGCCATGGAATGCAACCAACACTTTGTGCTTGGAGTTCTATAAAACATTCAACTAAATGGATTCAAACACTTTGTGCTTTAAATCTTATACTCAATCTTCAGATAAGTCATTTACAAACAAGAATCAAACAACATTTAGCCAACACACATTATGTCGCGATTTTATTAATCGTTGATCATCTCAAAATAGAATCTCGCGCCTTTGTGAACATGAGAGATTTCAACACACAGTATATTCTCTTCTTGGTGGGTAATGGAACTGGACTTGCAGCATCCTTTCATGAACTGGACCCATTGTCCTAGTCTATGCACAATAAGCACCCCTTACGAACCAGAAACCATCTCTGCATGCAACAAACAGCTCCTGAAGTTTTACAAAATGAGTGCAATCGAAGAGAATCGGGATCGAGATACAGAGTCTCTAACTTAATGTCAAGAGACAATGCCTCGAGATTCTGAGTAATAATAAAGTCAAAGGTCGTCAAGTTTGACACAGCGAGAGAAAGGAATTTGAGTTTTTTGAGATCCTGGCAGCAAAAACAAGTTAAAAATAGCATTAACAAACCAATATAACGAATATGCAAAACCAATCAATAATTATTCTACCTTTTTTTCTCTCTCATCCCAAAGTTGTACCATTCTGCTCTCATACATTTCAAGTCCAATAAGATTGCTTGCTTGAAATGTTCTGGGTAAATACAAAAAAGGATACCTCTCACATTTTAGATATTTCAAAGAGTTTGGAATAATCAATTTGCTGGTATCATCAAAATTCTGATCACTGCCAGAATTCGCCATCACTTTCACAGTTAGATTCAGAATCGTAATGCCAAAGTGCTACTTTGCTTCTGGCCCACCCTTGATGAAAATCTTAGCTTGTCACTGCACGCCACACATATGAGTTTTGTAGTAAGCATGCAAATGTACTTGACCCAACATGTGGT
Organism: Tanacetum coccineum; assembly: GCA_026074375.1. Classification (NCBI taxonomy): domain Eukaryota; kingdom Viridiplantae; phylum Streptophyta; class Magnoliopsida; order Asterales; family Asteraceae; genus Tanacetum; species Tanacetum coccineum. The sequence continues at coordinate 14,302 of BQNB010125812.1, read as the reverse complement.
GAAACTCGTAGTAAGAGAAGAGATAATGGAAAGAGAAGTTGGATTGGAAAACAAGTAACACTCACACACACCCTCTCTACATGAGGAGAGAGGTATTTATAGCTCCAAAACCCTAAGAGGGTGTTTGGGCCGGTTATTATTTGTTTGGTTGGGCCAGACTCGGATTTGGTTGAGATTAAGTACCCTAAAGATATACGATATTGGATTGAAGCCCGAGCCCGAGTTCCCGACTAGCCTATTACATAGTTACAAAGTTCTTATTAAATAGAGACCGACACTTTCTATTGATTTGTTAGATGACATTTTTCTATGGGTAACAAATATCCTTTCCAAAACATCAACTTAGGCACATGGAAAAAGAGTTGAGACTCTCTCGGGTTTGTCAAAAGCACAGATCTCATCTCGCACAACCTCTTTCCCTGCTTCTTCACCACTACCTCTCTAGTAAACATTTTCCAAACTTGATCCCATTTCCATAACCACTGTAGTAGAGCTACATACAGGTGTTTCCGATTCCTCAAAGCCTTAAACTTCTTAGTTTCACCTGAAACTATAACATTAGCTGAACTCATTTCCCCTATTTTTTTCAACCCCTTCTACGTCTTCCAATACTTCTCTATCTGTAGTCCTATCCACTGACATTTCTGGTTGAGGCTCTTGACTCTTGTTGACGTTATATACACTACAAGAAAAAGTGCTTTTAGTGACCACACGAATATGGTCACTAAAAGTCGATATTTCGTCACTAAGCTGATTTAGTGACCATATCAGGGCGGACACTAAAAGTCGGTCACAAAAGGTAAAAGTGACGACATATGAATATGGTCACTAAAAAGTGACCACTTGAAAGTGGTCATTATTGTTGGTGACAACCTGTGTGGTCATTTATTCTCGTCACCGTATAGATAAGTGGTCACTATTTTGACCAAATAGTGACCAAAAATGGTGACCACTAAATCAAAATAATCACCAAACATATAGTCGTCACTAATTTGAAAATTATGGCAAAAAAAATCTGCTTGCAACCACAGATACGATTCGAAATACAAAATAATTTATTCAAAACAGAAATCCAAAATTAATTACATATACGTAATCTATATTTCTTTATTCGAAACTAAATACAAGAATTACGATTACATCAATTAGTAAGATACCTAACCATATATAAAGATAAAAAATCTGCATAAGTTGTCCGATATAAATGTAGATAATGCAATTGATAAGAACTATGCATAAGATCTGCAAAGGATGGTGTTCGCATTGCCTCCATGGATATCAAGCTAGGCACGTCTATTCCACGTTTTCTTGGATGACAATTCTGGTCAACCTGTTATTACCACCAATAATATTAGAAGCTAATCTGTAATACTTAAAAATGGATCTTCTTAAGTAATAAAGTGATGATAAGTATATATTCAGATGAGGGAAACATGTTAAATGGCTAGAAAATTTTAAAGGCACCCAAATTATATCTTAATGCATACATTCCTACATCGCTTTGTTAAAAAAAATTAGATCATTATTGTGATGATTTCGTTTGGGTCAACCCAACTCTATTTACCAAACCCAAATGAGTTGTTTGGCCACCTTAAGTATTTTGGCAAGTATTGATTGATGGTTTACCTGATAATCTTTCTTCAGGCCCTCTGCTTGGTTTAGCATGCTTTTCGTGCTATCACCATGCTTGTCTCCTAAACATGTCAGGTGATCCACGCATATCTTTGACATGGAGTCAAACTTTTTTTTCATTTCTTGGTCTAACATAAGTGAATCTGCTTGTCATACAGTTTTTCACAATTATGTCATCAGCTCCACAAGTTTTATAAACAAAGGGATTCACGTATGATTCTAGCAAAGATTACCATTAACACATGATTTGAGATCACTGGCGTCTGATTGAAACTTTGTATCCATGGAGACGTATGCTGCAGCAATCTCCTCACTTCTTAAGTTATTTACTTGAATTGTTTCCCTGTACAAAAGATTCAATGGTCATGAGGTCATGATCATGTCATACTAACAGATTTTGTGATTATTATACGAGTATTTTATGTATAATGAATAGTACCTTATAAACGATTCTATCTCGACCATATTTCTCTCATTAAAGCGATTGATGGCTAACTTTGTGTTATCCCAGTGTTGTAAGGAGTTCCCAACCTTGTCTGTACTGAATGTAGAGTAAGGTTAAGCTTTCTATAAACAATATTAACTTGAGAGATACACTTCGTCCGTCCCAAATTCTTGTCCACAAACAGAAACCACACAATTTAACATGTATGCACTTTTCAACTGGTAGAGCCATAAATTTGATGATGCCAATAAAAGTTTGATAAACTTTCAAAATAACTGAAAGTGGACAATTGTTTTGGGACAAACTAATTAGATTGGTGGACAATAAAAAGTTTCGGGATTATAGGAGGGACATTAGATTTCAATGTAATGCTTACCACTCTTCAAGGCAGTTTTCCAACAACGTCAAACTTTCCGTTGAAATACATGTATCTTCTGTAAAATGAGATTACGCTTTCTCTATATATTTATTCACCTCAGTCTTTCCATCATCATAAACTTGCATCATGTTAGACACGTCCTGCAACATCATCTTGTTATCTTGTGAACTCACCTCATCAATCTTTCGTGATACCTCAGAAACCTGATCACAAAATTAGATTTTAGTGTAATAATTTACAGGTACTATTAACCATGATATATACAAACAAAATAAGGTTTCCAAGCTCACCCTTAAAGTTTGTTTTGATGTCAAGTTCCTTAAGATTGCTGAAATGTTTTCTATTGCCAACTGTTCTTCTTTAGCTGCATCTTCATGTGAAACAGTAAAATAAAGGTTTTTTAGGTTATTGTCGTAATTCTATGGGTTACAGATTCTAGATTGCATAGTTTATCAATTTTACCTTAAAATTCTTCTCAGATGCTGCTAGCTCTTGAGAACTAGTTTTATGATTTTCCTTGAGAACTGCCATGAGTTTAGTTGCTCGATGACTCATATTGTTGAAGAAATCAACTGTTGACCTTGAGATATCATGAGCAGACGCCAAAATTTTATGCAGTCCCTCTATAACCAGAAAGAGAAGATTAGGTTAAAACCATATATTTAATTTCTGAGCATCATATGACCATCTGTTGGAATCCAAATATTAATGATCCAAATATTAATGACTACAATGCATACACTACCAAAAAGATTCATACAATTGACTACACTGACAATGAGTTTTAGGTGCTTACTAGGAATACTAGTACCTCTTCATGCATAAAAGAAAATGATGCATTTAATTATAATTGCTTTAGCTACATAGGCTTTAACTTAATTGTCATACATGATAACAAAGAAAATGCATAAACTTACAAGAATATGAAGACAGTAATCCATTTTGTTAAAGTGGACCAGTTATCCATTTAGGGTTTGTGGAATAGAAAATCTTTTATTCTTCGTCAAGCTGAAGTAACCACCTAAAAGATAATAATAATAAGAAGAAAGCAAAATAAAATATGTAAACATCTATTTAACAGAAAATTGATGGAAGCTCCAGTACAACATACCATGAAACTACTGCATGAACTGTACCATCTTTAGTTGCATTTATGTGCTAGCAAAACTTAAGACCAACTACTGCTAGCAAAACAATGATGATACCTGAAAACAATTGGCCAGAAATAGTGAGTTTAGCTAGAAAACGCTTTCTCAAAATGGCAGAACAATGATGATACCTGAGGTTTAACTTCAACTATGTGCCGGCCTGTTTAATAACCTAGTGCTGCTCATGGCAAGCACATTCAATAAATGAACCAGCAACTCCTTAGCTTGACAAGAACCAGGTCAGCGTCTTGGTGGTGCCACACTAGGCCACTATCTTTGGTCTCAATCGTGGAACCATCGGTTGCCTCTCTATAAAGTTCCATCACAGGTTCTGCAATTTCCTTCCATTCAAGGTCTGCACCCATCAGACCAGGTTGCCAGTCCGAACTTTTACTCCACCTGCAAAGATACAAGCTAGTTTGAACAACATGTGGAAATTTTGAAAAGTCTACTGATGTAACGTCAATTTGGGTCATGTTGTGTATCTAACTGGTTAAAATAGTTTAAAGTGGAAAGGGTCAAAAGTCGCCATACAACCGTCTAAACTGTTTTATCTAAATAATAATTACAAAGTTATTTATTTTGCATCAGAACCAACGCATCCATTTTTTTAAAAAAATGAATAAATAAAATGTACTGAATAAGTGTTAGCGGATCAACCCAACCTACCTGGTGGTGCATGACCAACAGCGGCCTGACCTTTAAGATTCAGTTGAATGCAATGTTTGTATAATGGCATATTAGTTTTACATGATGAAGGTCTGCATGATTCACCTGAAGAAATTGCCGAGACAACTGCGTGATTCAACCTGCAACATGGGTTCTTTACTAATGTTTAATGATACGCATTAGAAACTTGTGGGAGATACACGCTTGCAATTTAGTATTTAGTTCTAACTAGCCAATACTGAAGCTGCAACAATCTTTAACGATTTATATGCTTTCTGCAAATCAGACTCTGTGTGAGCAGCTGAGACAAATAATCAAATCCCGACTGGTAGTTTGCATTTGTCAAGCGATGATCTTTTGGAAGTAACCACGAAAACTAAGTGTTCCTTCAGTACCTGCAATATGTGTTCCATATCAGCCCATATCACTCAACTAATCTATGTGGTAACATGTAACTAATTCGCTCAATTGCTCGATCGTGACGAGTATTTTATCATAAGCTTGGCAAGGATACACATCTCCACCACTAAAGCCAAGGAGTAACAAGTTTATAAAGGTAAATATGGGTTTTTTATATGGAAAGGCGTACGGTTGATCAATCTACAATCTTTCACCAGAAGTACCACTCCAACAAGGCAGCTGAAGCACACATACATGGCCGTAATGATGGAATAGACATGTGTGTTCGATCACATCCTCATTTGAATTTAACCAACGGTTAGGATGAAGAATGATATAGGGTAGGAACCTTCTAACTTTCACCAAAAGTCATAAACCAACGAGGCAGCTAAGACATGCATACATGGCCATAACGACGGAATAGACATGCACGCTCGAACAAGTCCTCATTCGCGTAAAACCAGCGACTAATCATTAGGTGAGAGGGAAGTAAATTGTTGTTAAATAAAAATCAAGAAACAAATAGATTAAGACTTAAGATACAAGTTGCTAGACACTTTTTCCCGACCGTTACCATGATAAAGACACGACTATTTACAACGTCTTGATCATAAATAAAAAACAACAACCTAAGTTGGCGTTCCTGTAACGGTCAACTTCCCAATCATCCCAAAACTTTACATACTCTACAAGGTAAGTGGCGATATCTTCCACTTTGTACAATACTCTACATCGTTGATTTTTTAGACGTATCAACGAATAATTGATCCTTCGTGTAATTCCTTCGGTAATGCTCTTTGCGAAACGATTATCTTCAAACTTTCTCTCTCTCTTTTTGTATTTTTTCTCTTTTTTTTGCTAACTATTCTTCAAATCTCAGTGTAGTTTCACCATCTTCACGATCATAATAACTCTGGATAATTTCTTTGATAGTTCCTTCGTTCTTCGGATTCACCAATAATTGTGACAGTAGTAAAATCACATGAGTTTTGACTACTAATATACATTCCCATTTGCAATGTGCAAATTTCCAACCGCACCAAAGATAGAAAATGACACAAGACTTGGGAAATACAAACTTTACACTTTAAGCAACTAGCAACTATAAATTAAACTTAATCTAACATGGTAGGTTAAGGTGTAAGGGTGTAACGAAACAAATTGTTGGTGTAATTCCTAAAGGATTGGCTCTACGGCTTATTTTAATGGATCATCACTCTAAAGATGAGAGTGGAAAAGGGTTTAAACTGGAGGTTAACTAACCGGTGTAGTTAGTTAATAAGCAACATGTAAAGGCGATTTGGGTGTAATCCTAAAATTTACCAATTTAAACAAGTTACTCCATCTAAATCCATAGTACTCATCATTGTGGTCTCGAGTGATATACCAAGCCAAGTTCTAAAGTCTACAACATCACTGGCACACTCATATTTTGTGGAATTTGAGTCAGCATTTAGAAACAGAAAGGTTAAATCCTCACAATATCTAACAAGGGTTATTGTGTGCGGGTTATGTATCAAGTAATTTTACAAAAGTATGCTTGAAATTTTTTTTAATTTGAGCATAATTTAAGCATTTTAATGTGAAAATTAGGACAAGTAAATATTCTAATTCCATCCTCCACTTGAATTATACAACGTCCTCGTTATATATATAAAACATTAAATACGGGAATTTAAAAAGAATTAGAATGAGAAACTCCACTGATATTTGCTCGGTAGTGATTCTCCATGTAACTTTATTGAGCAAGAATTCATGTTGAACAGCCGTCTTGAGGTTTCAAGACTCCAACACTTCAGTATCTCCAGATTTTGTAGATTCTCTACCAATATTTGTCGATTTTTCTTTCATGAGGTCCTGTAAAAAATATAGGAAAAATAGGTGCATTCATATCTTGGTATCTACGGTTAATTTAAACTAAACTAAACAAACTAATTACGGGTCAGTCTGGTGAATACGGCGTATTAGGTTAGTGAATACGTCGTATTGCCAGAACTGACAATAATGTTTTTAAAGTGCAATAAAATAAAGACTGATAACGTCCAAACATTCAATACGCCATATGGTATGGAGCGGATACGCCGTATTGATGTCTGGGAAGACAGACTCGATTACAAAATTAAATAACAATTCGGGTTGTCTCTCGGGAAGCACTTTTGTTTACAACGAAGTCTTTAAGTTTGACTTTTTTTTAATTTAATCCCATCCTTATAAAACAATTTGGGGTCAAACGGGATGCCAAATGGCACATACAAATTCTTGATTAGGAAAATGAATGACATCCCTTTGTTAAGATGATTCCAAGTCATGCCATTAAAATTTAATCCCTTGATAAAATTTTTAGTTTTGTAAAATTTATTAGATGTATCATGACTTGTTTCTAAAAGCTTATTTGACCCATGTGCATAGGCACCAACATCGGTATTTATTACATCAGGGAACGATTTGACAGATAAATCCTCCGAAGAGTGTTCAATATCGACTTTATCATCATCATTGTCCTTTTCCGATTTTAAATCATTGGGATAAATTACGTTAAAAGGGGATCGATCATTAAAGTTTAAAACATTTTGTTCCTCTTCATCACATTCGGAAAATGATGTTTCATCTTTTAAATTATATTCATCGATATGTCGAGGACTTACAGTAGGTTCAGTTAAGAAATCTAATTTAGACGTTAGAGCATTATTGTAAACAATGGCTGGAAATTCTTTCTCAAGATCTTTAAAGTAGTCTAAATCATCAAAATAACTGACCATAGGCTCGGGTGATGGAAGCAAAGGCATATTGACTTTATCATTATCATTTTCCGAATCCGTTTTTAAATTGTTGACAGAAATTATTTTGTAAGAAAATGAATTTTTGTCGAAAATTACTGTGCAATCTTCATCGTCGGATTCGTCAAACGATATTCTAAAGTCGATTTCATCGTTGATAAGAGAACTTACCGTAGGCTCACACGAGAGTGCTGCTTCAGATGTTAATGTGTCATTAAAGACTATAGCTGGGAATTCCGTTTCAACAGATCCGAGGTCGTGAACGTCTTCATTATCCCAGATCTTACCATACGTAGCAGTTTCCCAGTTATACACCTTACCATGCCTACGAGCTTTTTCATCCTCAAGCCTGATATACTCCTCCATAGTAATGTTGGGGTTGTCCATTTTAACCTGTAACAAATTCGCTAGGAAAGAAAACTGACAAATAGCTTAATACGCCGTATTCAGTGAACTGAATACGCCCTATTGATGATAGAGTCGAATACGCTGTATTGGTTTGAAAAAAATTTATACGCCGTATCCAATAAATTGAATATGCCGTATTGGTTTGAAAACATTTTACAGCGTACTTTGAATAATGCAGAAAACACACAAACACACAATATGCAAAAATATACAATGCAAAAAATCAAACATACAAAACAAACACGCAAATATGCAAATTAATCTAAACTAATCCAAACTAAACTAAAACACTAATAAAGATAAGAATTAAACAACTTCACTCCTCGGCAACGGCGCCAAAAACTTGATGTGTTGTTGTGTGGTGTATATTTTATTGATTCAAGTTTTAAATTTATATTTTGCCGACTAAACCAAAAACAACACTTTAACGGGTAGTGTACCCGATCGGTAGTAGTTTCGTGGTAAGTAGGGTGTCGAACACTTGAAGCGAGGTTAAATCTATCAATTTAATTAATATCTTGGCTATCTAATCTATGTTTGTTCATTTCTATTCTAAATCTATGTTAAACCTATGTCAGTCTAAATCCTAATTCTAACGGGAAAAGGGGGTTTTTAGCCTGAGAGACTGGCACGGTTTGGTTGGTGACTATAATCAATTCAAGGCACTTTTACCCACACAAGCTAATTAACAAAAGATAAAAGAGCGGTCAAACCTTATATAAGAAAACTGTATTAACCATTATCAATCTGATTAGAAAGTTGGTTTGTTTATTAAGTGCAATGATTTCTTCTCTCGAGGTGGCATATCATTCTTAAGACTTAGGCGTTACATCATCCTAAGACCTAGACACATTAATTCTGTCATAATTAAAGCATCCGCATAAAGCATCCTTATTTGCTGATTATAATCTATCTTAAGGATTAAAGCAATGGTGATCTTGTTAAACCCTAGCTCATAGAGACTTTACCCACTTACCGCTTAATGGCAATTTATACACTAGTAGTCCACTTGTCCAACTATCCAATGGAATCAAAACGTTACTTGTTGAATTATCTAGGTCACCTGCTAGTCAACACGATCAATAAACCATTGGCAATATCCAATTAACTAGTTAAGCCCGAAGCGTATCCTAGACACAGACTTAGAAGGACAATATTTGTGTAACTATAATTCTAGATGTATAAATTACTATATGGAGAGCTATCCCGGACTCTAGATCTACTTGGTCCGCTTCACTAGATCCAGTTGAATGATAGGTCGCATACAAAAGCGCGTAAACAAGTATTAATTGATAAACATAAACAAGCATACAATGATAAATCAAGAAATTGAGATAAATGAATACCAAACATTCAAATCTTCATAATAATGGCTAATACCCGAAGGTATTAGCCTTCAAACGTCATAATAAATACAAGAGCAATTATTTAGCCAAGGTAAACTAACCGAGTTAACGAATGATACCAAAAACTAAACGATTACTAAAGTATATGGAATTACATGATGTCTTCTATGGAATTGATAACGTTGCTCGACCTCTTCTGCTCTTTTTCTCCTCTGAAAATTGACTTTTATGGTTTAGGTATCAAGAATATGATTTAGCACACCAAAAACTCGTTTTTGAGTTTTCTATTTATAAGGTCTGGAAGTCGGTTGGATACGGCGTATCCAAGTGTTGTTGGAGTAGGGACCACTCTTGATATCTTCCAGAATATTATATTGATTCCATACTTTGAATACGGCGTATTGAGTCTCTCTGGATACGGCGTATTGAGCTTATTCCTCTGTGGTCTTTGGTGAGTGCAGGCACGGATACGTCGTATCTTCCTTGATGGATACGGCGTATTGGTCTTCAGAATAGTAATCTTCAAAATATCTTCATTTAAGCTCCAGAATGCGCGCCTTTTGCTATCTTTCACCAATTACTCCATAATTACTGCAATTCTCAAATATAAACGATTAATTAACAATTCTTTGCAATAACTATACAAAATGGGTTAATAACATGGGATAAATGATGCTATAAAATAGACGTTATTTGATGTTATCAATTGTTTAACGGTATCTGTAACAAATGGATGATAATAGCAAGTAATATAACCATTAGATGTTTCTTGAAACCATAACTAAGGTATTTCTGGTAACAATAGAATGGTGCTAGACGCTTACCATTGTTTGTATAAAGTAATGTACTACGCTAACTCCCAAGTGAGAGCTGTTGGTTTGTGGTCGTTATGTATTAATATTTATATGACTAGAAATATGTGAGCCTATCAAAGGCACACACGAATACATGAAGAGTACGTTTATTGTATATTTAATATATGTAACTCGTGCAAGCAATCTCAAAAAAGAATAGTGCTAGTTCAAGTGGTATGAAAAAGAATTCTAAAGTGTCTAGAAAAGTGACGAGTTCTAATAACCCTTTTGATGTGCTTAATACAATTAAGGAAGGTGATGAGCTTGGATCAAATAGGGTTTCGTCAAATTCAAGAAAGAAAGTTGTCCAAGATGTGGCTGGTTTGGTATCTTATAGTCCAAGTAATACACCTTTGGTTACAAGGATTAATAAACAGGAAAGTCAGATGATTGAGGGGACGCTTGTGTTACTGGATGATGATGGGAAACCATTAAAACCTTCTAAATCAACACTTCCTAGTTCTTCTAGTGTGGTTTCTAAAAGGGTTGATAATATGGGCAATGAGGATAATGATAGCGAAGTGGAAAAGGTATACGATGGAACTGCTATTTATATGACTTCTACGGGCTTCAATGTTAATAAAGCTTGTAAAAGTGGTCGTGGAAGGGGAAATAAAAGCTTATATGAAGAATGGAAGAAAAATCATGGTGAAGAGCCATACTATGATGATGACTTTAATGATCTTGGTTTAACTGATGCTCAAATGAAGTTTGCTAATGCTTTTGATATTAATCTTGTGGTCAACTTAGATAGCATTTGTAGTAAGTCTTGTAAGCGTGACATATCATTCTTATGATAGGTTGGGTTTGAAGAACAGTTGGTGCGTTTGCTTTTGCCTAGTTTTGGGCTAAGATTCGGAATCACCTACATTCGTTGTACTTAACTGTTTTTTGGAGTAATAACTTTACCGGAGAAACCCTTTACCCAAAAAAATAATATATGTAACTCGTTTATGTTTATTAAATATATAATATGTTTCACGAAATATATTTAACGAATTATCAGTTAGACGTTATAAACTAATTAATACATGTTAAATAGAAAGAGAAGGACATAGATGTCGAAAACAAAAACCCTCGTTCTCCTCCTTATAGTGGCAGCTTTTGGAATGGAATAGAAAGAGGTTAAAGTGTCGTTTTTCAAAAAATAATGAAGTGGTTTAACAAAACTTGAAAAGCAAGTTGTGTTAGTAACTTAGTATATAAACTCCTCTTGCCCTTTCCATTCTAATTGATAAAAACTCATCACAATCACTACAAGAAAAACCACAACGGGCGAGGAATTTATCCCCGGCAACATATGTCGCCGGGGAAACACCACTAAACGACAAAAATCTATCTGATGTGGCACTAATTGTGTAAGACTTTTTAGTCAAAGTTGTCTACAAATCTATCCGACGTGGCACTTTGGGTGAAGTTTGACAAAAAAAGTCACCAAAAATGTTGGCGGTAACGTTTCCCGCTCAAGTTTCCCCGGCGACATGTTGCCGGGGAATAGTTTGACCATGGTTGATAGTATTTAACTAAACTCACTAGCTAATGACTATGCGGGGTGACGAGTCCCATAGTTTCCCCGGTGACATGTCACCGGGGATACGTTGTTGACTTTAGTTGACTGAAGTCATTAGTTAATAACTTGATGTGGTGACGTGTCCTAAATTATCCCTGGCGACATGTAGTCGGGGAAAATATATTGACTTTGTTTGACTAAAGCTACTAGTTTAATAATATATGATTATTATTTATTATTATATATTGTATAAATAATATTTGTTTGACTAAAGCTACTAGTTTAATAATATATGATTATTATTTATAATTATATATTGTATAAATAATAATTATATAAAAAAGCACTCCGTTTTCTCGGTTCGATCCGGTATTCGGTTTGCTAATTAAATTTTCTAGTTGAACATGATATACCATATACTTTTTCAGTATGCACATTCATCAAGTAACACAAAAACAAACATTCATTTAGTTAAATATTATACATATCACTTGTAGAAACATAAGCGAGGCCTTAGACCGATAATCATACGCGACATACAAAGAGACACTTAAACATAGTTTAATTCGACACAGACATTTAAGACACTTGTAGAAAGCTTATACACATGCCACCAATTTATTTGACACCGTTTTATTCGACTCGGTTTTAACACACTAGGAGCTCAGCACAACACATCCCACTTGTAGAAAGCTTCTACACGGGCCACCTTAAAAACCACTTGCACCATAGTTTTATTCGGCACAACACATCATGGGCCCTTGCCTCCGTCTCCCTCGCCAGGGCCTCCAGCTGTCGCTGCCTCTCATCATCTTTATCTTGAATCTCTTTCAGAAACTCATATGTCTTTTGCGTCTCAACCACCCAACCGGGGACAACAACAAGCTCTTGAATAAAATAGCCCATTTATTCATTTGCAGCAGCCATCTCCTCACACAACTTATTAATTACCCCTGCCACCCAAAAGTCCTCATCGACAGACCTCCAGCAATACAAAACCAATATTTCCACCCAGTCGTTAGGCTGGGCCGCCTCTCGCAACTTCGCACACCTACATAACCATGACATTGTTTCTTTTTTTTCTTAGCTATAAAAAAACAGTTGAAATATGCATATCACTAATCCTATGACAACCTTTAAATAGGCAAATAAAATGTGTTCTTAGCTATAAAAACGCACACAACTTGTTGTGAAATGACCACATATTCCTACTATGACCATATATGCAAGTTGCTTAACACAGTGAAGCCCACTTTCCTTTAATTTAAATATGAACCACAATACGAATTGCTTTTTATGATGACCCTCACTATTGATTTCCAATTTGTGCAGGTGCTACAGTGTGCACCTCTTTCCACTATGTGAAATGTAAGATTATGTATGATTTTGGTTTGAGGATCTCACTGTTCTTATATGTTTTAAAAATTCATGTATCTGAATTTATTAGAGCATACAAATTACATTGCATATCGATAAACGTTCAAACATTGAAGCATACGAATTACATTACAAAGTCGATAAAAGTTTAAACAATAAAACATACGAATTGCATTAGAAATTGATAAAAGTTTAAACATTCCAAATGACAAACTACTCCAAACCAAGTTTTCCCATGTCATTGAAAACTTCGTAAAGTAGTGCAGTTGAATTAAGTGTGTATTGTTCAGATGCATATACATTTACACTATTACCTCAAGTACATTTATCTTTCCAAGCAGGAGCTTGCAGTTTGAGCACTCTGCATTTCTTGAAGGTCCCGAGAATAGCTTGGAGGTGTTGAAGGTTCTAGAGAATAACTTGGAGGTGTTGAAGGTCCTGGGGAATAACTTAAAGTCGTTGAAGCTCTAGGAGAGCTGACTAGTAGACGGACTCGTTCCTCTTTCCATAAAAAAATTCACATTCCTAAGGCTGTTAAAGAGTAAAGAAATTAATTTTTAACTAATAACCAGATTATTTGTATATTACACAAATATAAAACATGTGATTGTTCACCTTTGATCGTGGACATGCATAGTATAGTTTACCATGAGTTTTAGGTTTATACGATTCTCGCAGAACTACATCTCCAGCTCCACAACGACACACAAAAGCTTCATATAGCACCATTTTCATAATAATAGTGTGATATGTTGGTGGTTGTGATAGTAAGAGTGTGTGTGATCTGTTGGTGGTTGTGAGGATAATATCTGCTTTTATGTTAAAAAAGAATGCTTTTGGCGGGAACTCTTGGCGCCAATTTTGTGAGGGTTATAGTTAACCAGGTTTTGGCGAGAGTTTTGGCGGGAGTTTTTGGCGGTGAGTACAATGATACCATCTCGACTCATCCGGTGAACATCTAATGTACAACGATAACATATCAACTCACCCGTTAAACATCTAATGTACAACGATAACATCTCGACTTATCCGTTAAACATCTAATGTACAACGATACCATATCAACTCATCCGTTAAACATCTAATGTACAATGATAACATATCGACTCATCCGTTAAACATATAATGTACAACGATAGCATCTCGACTCATCCGTTAACATCTAATGTACAACGATGGCATCTCGACTCATCCGTTGAACATCTAATGTACAACGATAATATCTCGACTCATCTGTTAGACATCTAATGTACAACGATAACATCTCGACTCATCCGTTAAAATTCTAATGTACAACGATAGCATCTCGACTCACAGGTTGAACATCTAATGTACAACGATACCGAACCTACCGAACC
>BQNB010125811.1:0-19704 GCA_026074375.1 Tanacetum coccineum | reverse complement strand
TATTCCTAATCACAATCCCTCTTTCATCTTTCTTGTTTCTGAAGACCCATTTTGTTCCAATAGCCCTCTTTCCAATAGGCAAATCCATAAGTATCCAAACCTGTTAGAGTTTGAATTGCAAAAGTTCTTCCTGCATTTCTTCCACCCAAGATGAATCAGATAGAGCTTTAGCAATGCTTGTGGGTTCAATCTGTGATAGGAAACAAGCATATAAACAAGTATTCAGAGTATCATATGTTTCTGTTCATATACAGCACTGAGAAACCCTTGTTTAGAAATAGATTGTGTCATTCTTCTTGTCTGAATAGTGGACTTCACATCTCCAATCACATTTGTAATTGGGTGATCTTTATGGATTCTTGTATTTGGAGTGAGTGGAACTGTATAGGAATTTGTGATGTTCCTCAAATCAACTTCTGATTCATCTTTATCACTGAAGAACTCAACATGAGTGGCTTCAAGTGTATGACTAGCTCCCATTGTGAACATGTCTTTAGGGCTATCTTGATCATATGAACTAGCAGTATTAACTGGTGGATCAACAGTGTTAAGTTTAAAACGACCAGTATTAACTTCAAGAGTGACAGTATTAACATTTTGTCCAGCAGTATTAACTTCCTTATGACTGATATCATCTTCATACTTGTATTTTTCATCATTCTCATTATCTGGACCATCTTCAACCTGCTTTTGATCATTAGCGGCAGATTTGGTTACCAATATCCTTGGAAGGTGAATCAAAGTATGAAGCATCTTTCCAAATTGGCATCACAATGCAATCTGGACTGATTTCTTCTTTTTGTGTAGATGTACCTGTATTAAGCTCTCCTTGTGTACGTGCAGATTCATTAGTGATTGTACCTGCAGCTATTGGTACATAATTCATAGATTGAGTTAGAGAATCAATATCAAACAGCCACTTTGGACCATTCCCTTCTATCATAGGCTTATTCTCTAAAAACCCAATATGCAAGTTTTCTTCTACCCTCCTGGTTCTAGTATTGTATACCCTAAAAGCTTTACTACTCAAAGAATATCCAACAAAGAAACCTTCATCACTTTTGCCATCAAACTTGCCTAAACTAATTTGTCTTAAGAATTAAGATTAGTAACATGACATCCAAAATGGTCTCATAAAGTTAGTGCTGGTTTTATGTACTCTTAAAGTTCGTATGGTGTCTTTGTTATGAGGCTTGACTACTAACGACCCTTTCTGATTACATAGACAAGCAGTTCTAACTGCCTCTGCCTAATAATGGGGTAGGTAACTTAGAGTCAGCTAAGATGGTTCTTTCATCATCAATTAGTGGTGCCTATTCCTCTTTTAGCTACACCATTCTGCTGAGGAGTCCTAGCTACACTATATTCTCTCCTAATACCTTTCTCTCTGCAAATATCATCCATAACTTTATTCTTAAACTCTATTCCATTATTACTCCTGATTATTTTCACTTTCTTATCTACTAGGTTTTCTATTTCCTTTATATAGTTCTTATAGAATCATCACTGGTTTCATACTTAGTAGTAAAAAGGAAAAGAAAACCATGTAAACCTTGCTATATTCATCAGTGATACTAAGCAATTACTTCTTATGCATTAAATACTCACAAAGGTTGGATCAATACAAGTATCCATTTGGTTGGATTTTCGGACTTTGGACTTACAAGAAGCTCTTGTTGCTTCCCTTTTAAGACAAGCAAACACAGTTTGGTCATTTGTCAAAATGCTGTGTAGGCAATCGTCTTACCAAGATTTATCCTTAACAAGCTTTTTTATGTTACTTAAAATTATTATTGGACCACTAGCCTCCTATGCTTGAGCATGGATTCATCTAATGTAGCCCTTTGCAACAAGTCATAGTTAAAAACTCTTTTTTGGAACAATGTTCTTCTTAATCAAATGTACATATTGTCCTTTCTAGGAATTTTAAGAAGTATTCTGACTTTCACGCAGGCAAAGTTAAATTAGGAGATAAGACAAGACATTCGTGTCAGTAATAAAGGACATAGTTCTTTTGTCACACATCTGTGAGCCACTTAAATGATTGATGTTAACTCATTGAAAAAGTATTCATCTTCAAAATCAAGTACTATCAATTTAAGTGTTCCTTACAAGGAAAATTCGACCAACCATGTGCTCCTCCCCACATGTAACATAACCTCTCATCAAATCTTTGAAATCTGAGAGATAAAGCTATGTTTTACTGCCGAACTGTGCCTGAGCATCCACTGTCAACAAATCCTGTGTCATCCTGTTGTGGCTTGCCCTGCACATAAAAATAAGGAAATTAGTTTCCTTTGGGGACCCAAGCCATTACTGACTTGGATCTGCCTCGTGCATCAATGTAATTATGTTTCTTCAAAGTGATTGATAGCTACTAATTCAGGTTTTAGTGGGTCTCTAAATCCCGACATGATGGGCCTTTACAGCATTTGCCTGATTAACCCTAACAGCATTAACAACTGCAGAATTTGGCCTAGCAGTTTTAACTACTTTTGGCCTAGCAGTATTAACTGCTTGTGCCTTGGCAGTATTAACTTTTTGGGTAAACCTTTTGTTGGTTAATACTATTTTTGGTTGAAAGGGCTTTTACAGTTGATTTGTGCTTGGTTTTGAAAAATGTGGGATATTAATTTAGTGACCGAGACCTAATATAATTATGAACGAACTTCCATTGTTCGACTCAATATTTTGAGGCTAACATAACTACCACCAAAGTCGATCACACACGCTCTTAACATATCCTCCAATGTCAAAATTGTACGCTCACTTTGTCCGTCTGTCTGAGGATGATAAGCCATACTCATATCCAATAGCGTCCCTAAGGCTTTCTATAATGTTTGTCAGAAACGTGATGTAAACCGTCCATCTCGATCCGAGATAATTGACACAAGCACTCCATGTCGTGTGACGATCTCATCGATGTACAGCCTTGCCAACTTCTCTATACTGTAATCCTCACGTGTCGCCAAAAAATAAGCTGACTTGGTCAGTCTGTCGACTACTACCCATATAGTATCATGCCCACTCTTTGACCTAGGTAACTTCGTGATAAAATCCATAGTGATGTTATCCCATTTCCACTCGGGTATCTCTGGTTGTTGTAATAAACCCGAAGGCCTTTGATGCTCAGCCTTCACTTTCAAACAAGTTAAACATTTGCTAACATATGTAGCGATGTTCCTCTTCATACCCGACCACCAATGCATATCTCGAAGATCATGGTACATCTTATCCGCTCTCGGATGCACAGAGTACCTAGTCTTATGAGCTTCGTCCATGATTATGGTTCTCACACCTCCCACTAACGGAACCCATATGCGATCCATAAAGTATAAGCTCTCATCTTCTTTCCTTTCCATCACACTGATTCGCAAGTTTTACGTACCTATAAAATATATAATAAAAATACTACTTAGGTAAATTCCAACTATTCACCTTTAACTAAGGTAAAAAGTTAAAACTTACAAAAATAATATAATATATATAATATACGTATGTTTAACCGGGTAAGTTTGATCACCCGGGTCGTTATCCCCAATGACTAGTGAAATTGAAACCACGTTTAGGTTCGGATCCTGATTTGAATGAAGCAAAGATATTTGATTGGGAAAGATATGAAAAATAAAATTAAAATGAACAATTAAACAAATACGGAAATGCAATTATAAAGCAAATTGACTAAGATTTAACCCTAAAAATGTGAACTAAAATTTCACTAAAGAAAAAGTGTAGAAAATTATTAAAAATAAAAGCCCTAATTTTTATCTTTTTATAAAAGTTTAATTAAACTAATTAAAAATTAAACCTAATTACTAATTAAAACTAATAAGCTTAGTTAACAACTTAACTAATGGACTAATGGTGCAAAGATCTAAGAGACTAACGGGGAAACTTAACAACTAACGGAGGGCCAACTTAGTAAACAACTAAATTTGAAAGTTACACTATCTACCCTGAGAATCTATCCCGATCACAAATTAAGTCCAATAAGCATTCGAAATTTTAAAGAGCTTAAAATGAAAAACTCAAAGAAGCAAAGTTGTAAAGGAAGCTAGTGGGAACAAAATTAATAAAAGCTACTTGGGCTGAAACTCACAAATAAGCTCAATAAAAGCTTATTTCTAAACTGACCTCAGAAAGAAGGGTTTTGAGCTTATCTTTACTTAGCTAGCTATAAACTGCTCAATTTAAGCTTAATTCTAAAAAGGGAAAGTGATCTAGAAAGCTTATGATGTGCTTAATCTAAAAATGCAAAGAAAACTAAGCTAGAAGTGCTTTTAAACTACTGAAATTAAGCATGAAACAAGCAAACTCAGGAAATAAGCAAAGTAACACAAACTCCAAATAGACTAGAAAACTTAATAAGCTAAACTAGACTTTAAAACTTTAAGAACTTATTAATCTACTTATTATCCATCTAAATAAGCTATAAAACCTAGACTTAAAAGCTTGAATTAACAAATTTAAATCCTAAAGTTTCTAAGTACTGTTTTTGGAATTTTAAGGTTTTTTATGACTTTTGACAGCAAAATAAGCTAAGACAATAAGCTAGAAAACAAAATTAAAGACTTAAACTATATTAAGCTATATTAAAACTTAACTCCTACTGAATTTGGTAAGCTAAACCTTAAAATTATCTATCCAAATTAAGCTAAGAACACAGCAGTACTAACTGAGGTTAGTACTGCTAGTGTAAAAGTTCAGCAGTTCTTTCAAGTGAAAGCACTGCTGATGCAATTTGACTTTTGATAACAGAATAAGCAATGAAATAAGCTAGAAAATGAAAACTAAAATTAAATTCATAATAAGCTATAACTAAACTTAATCCTACTGATTTTGGCAAGCTAAAATCTAAGCTAACAGTACTAACTTATGGTTAGTACTGGTAGTGTAAAGGTTCAGCAGTACTAACTTATGTTAGTACTGCTAGTGCAATTCAAGAGTGCACTAAACCAAACACCCCTTTTAGACTATGACAGATTTAAGAAAAACTTTTTAAGAGGAATCTAATGAACAAATTCTAAATACCAGATAAAAACTAGCTTAAAACAAACTTAGCAATCATGATTAAACAACTGAATAAGTAAAATTCTAAGATCTTAACTAATTAAGCTAATATTTTTTTTTTAAACTAATATTTTTGGATTTTATGAGTTTTTATGACAGAAATTAATAATTAATGATCTATAACTATATAAGCAAAAACAGATTAGGACAAACAACTAATAAACACTAGAAGAGATATTTAAACACTAATAAGCAAAGAGAATAAGCAAATAAGCAATATTAAGCATATAAACTAAAACTAAGCAACTTAAACTGAAATTAGAGAAGAGTGAAAAGAGAAACTTACTTGATCCTTTAGCTAAACAAAAGGAACCAATTAAGGCAGCTACAAGCTCCCTAGCTTATGAATAAGCTAGAGTATAAGTCCTTGGGATCTCTTCCAAGTTAAGATCCCCTTCCAAAAAGCTCTAATCCAATTAGATCCATAATAGATTTAACTGATTTAAGGTTTAGGTAAGATTAATTCTGAATTCAAACAGCTCTATTTCAGCTTATAGACTGAAAGAGCTTAATATGAGCTTATTAGCTTATTGAGACAAAATGGCTTATTAAGAGAGCTTAAAGGTTGAAAATAAGAAGAGCTTATGACAAATTAAAACTGAATTTCATTAATTGAAAACTGAATTACATTACTAGAAAAGAAGATTACAAAAACATTTAAGTAAAATTACGAAATTAAGCTAAAAATTACTAAAAAGAAAGATAAAAAAGAGAAGACTAAAAATCGGATCCCTTGTGTGTGTGAGAATGAGGACTATTTATAGTGCCAAGCTGAAGTGCTTCTAGCCTGCTCTGCTTGGCATTCAATCTCAACCAATCAATTCTCCAATCATTTGATCAACAATTGTACCGTTTGGAATACAAATTGTGTAGTATCTAAGGATCGCCAGCGTGTCATTCTCTTGATGCGACGTTTGTGCTAGTTTTGTGAGTGATTTAGCATAAAAACCCACATAAACTTGTGCTTCTTTCATTGTTGACGTGGCTCTTCTTGAGAGAAAGTTAATGAAATCTTTGATAAAAGACTGATTTGTCCCTTGGTTTGTGATGTAGACCTCTTGAATTGACTTAAGCACCCTCTAATTTTGATTTGCCCCTTGTTTTACCATGGGGGTGAAAACGGGGAAGACGATGAATAGTAAATGTGTTTCCCGCCCCTTCTTCGACAGTTAAAACTGTTGAACTTTGGGAAGTTTATACATTTGGTCCTTGTTTTTCTTTTATCTTTTTCAAGTTATAAATAACTTTTGGAAATTGCAAGATTGGTCCTTGAGGTTTGATATAAAAGGACATTGGTTAAGGTTTTGGGCTTTTGGGGCTTCGGCTTTGTACTCTTCTGATTCTCGTGTCCGGGCTTGCTCGCTTTTGATCGTTTTCTTGTGATTTTTGACTTATCCATACCTACACACACAAAACACAAATACAAGCATATTTTTGCCATTTTTGGTCTGTTTTGGGTTTAATTGGGTTATTTTAGGTATAAACGGATATGTGTATTTTACACTTATCAAAATTCCCCAAACTAAACGATTGTGTGTCCTCACGCAATATCACATGCCTTATAACCAAATACCTCAAAAATTCCCCAAACTAAACCTTTGAAAAGTAGCAAAGATTTTTGTTGAGAGAGATAAGAGATCACAAGTTATAAAACACCCGATTCCCATTTTCTAAGATTTTTCTCTTTTTATGATTTTTCTTGATAATTAACTTCCTAACTACAACTTATTTGTGTTGACATAATGTATTTTTCATTACCTCTTTGGTAACTTTTAGGATCATAGAACAAAAAGCACAATTAAGTGTCTAAAAGATAATTTCGTCATCCCCGATTTTTCACTTTTCCCATGCTAAGCTAAAAACAAGATCATTGTTAATTACAAGTCATGAACACTAACACTACTCATACATACTAATTTGTATACTTACATTTCCTCCAATCCAGCAAATCCTATTTTTGTATCTCAGGATTTTACTTAAGTTGCCATAAACCCGAAGGCTCTTTAAGACTTTTGTTCTCGATACTTATATTCCAAAATAAGTGTAATGGAAAAAAGAACGCAATAATTAGCTCCTAGCCCTTTTCAATAAATCGAATGTTATCAAGATTAAAGTCCACATCAAGGCAACCAAAATTTGGCTTTTATTAGGCTACTTAAGTAAGGCACCATTCATGTCATATACCCTAAGGCTCTTTAAGATATGAATAGACCAATCTTATTTGCACCATATACCCTTAGGCTCTTTAAGGCACAAAGTAAGATAAAAATTTAGCAACATTATTATACCTCAGTCCTTTAGTAGGCTACAACATCGGCCACGCCTCCGACAAGATGTAGCAAACATATTTTGACCTTGGATTAAATATAAGTAAAACCGGTGCCTTTTATCTCGAAGCCACATCGATAGCGAGTCGACAAGAGGTTATTCTACTTATTATGACACCGGGTGTAACCTACCTTATATGAAACTCCCAACATCGGCCACGCCTCCGACACGATGAAGTAATCTGGCAGAGATACTTCTTTGTTTATTAATTTTGTATTTTTAAGCCAAATTGAGTATTCCTGATGTGTACTCATCTTAATCACAAATAAACTAAAGAAAACTTCTATTAGCTAATTATTATCAAAAATCCAATACAACTCTATTTATTAAACATTTATATAGAAAGGTGAAACAAGCTAATGGGAGAAAAAGCCACAATTAATACATATGAGCTTAAAAGAAATCCAACTATTCTACGTTTAATGTCATGACTTATGAATAACACTATCATTTCTTGTTCTTCGCAAAAGAAATTTGCAAATGCTTAGCCTATATAAAATCCAACTCGGCATATTTACATCTTCTAGAGATAAGCACATCTTCATTTACTACGATTTCGAATTTAGCCATTGTTTAAAATCTACATGAAGAATAGCACAAACCTATCAATCATTAATTGTTAAGGGAGAAAGCTAGAACTCAATACGTTCAATCGGGTCAAAAATTACTTCCTATTCTTACCAACGGAAAACCTACATTTGTGTCTTAACACTTTTTTTAACAAATTATTATTATTTAAACTAAATAACAAGACTGAAAAATTTAAAATTTTTGCTATTTTTGTGGGAAAAACGGGTACGTGAGAACAAAACAATAAGCAAGCAACATCAAATCGATAGATTCCCTTCCCCCAAACTAAAACGAAACATTGTCCTCACTGTTTTTTTTTAAAAGTCGGGTCTCTACGTAAATCTAAAGCTGTTTATTAGTAATGCAAAGATAAACTTTTATGCGATAATGATGAAAGGATATGGATCTCCCCCAAACTACATTCACGACAAGAGATGAGAATCTCGCGTATAACGGGAAACAACACCGGACACGAGAGTCTTCAAAGAATTTTGTTAGAGAATCCTGCAAAATCATAACAAACAAGCAACTAACATCGAGAAATCGGAAAGAGAACAAACCTCTCTCAACACAACACATTTGATAAAAGAAAATAAAAAAGGGAAAGAAAAATAAGAAAAGATATATGCCATGGGGTGAACTCTCCACGAAGCGCTTGTATTTTTGGTCACCAGTTCGCAAGCTCGACTCGATCCCTGAATTTAGTTGTCCTTAGGGAAAGTCTGAGACCAAAATAAACCAATGGTGGTGTATCCCCTCCATAGTAGTGCTTCAAACGGTGGCAGTTGACTTTGAAATTAGAACCATCGGTATGAGACAACTTGGCAGTGCCATAAGGATAAACTTTGGTGATTATGAAAGGTCCGGACCATCGGGACTTGAGCTTTCCGGAGAAAATCTTTAATCGGGAGTTGAAAAGTAAGACTTGATCACCAATGTTGAAGAAACGGATTCTTTATTTTGGAAGTTTAGCTCGGTCGCTTCTTTCGTCTCTCTGTAGATTAGATTAACGAATTCTCGTAAGCTTGATCCTCGAAGCTCGCTTAGTTCATTAAGATTTGAAGCTTTCGATGATCTGCCCGCGGTCTTAAAATCGAAGTTAGCATCTTGAAGAGCCTAATGCTTTTGTGTTCTGAGTTCACTGGTAAGTGACATGCTTTTCCATAGACTAACTTATACGGAGTACATCCAGATTGGAGTCATTTGTTAAGCAGTTCTAAAGCCCATAATGCATCATCTAGTGTCGGACCATAGGGCACGTTTTCTGCCTACCGTCCTCTCCAAAATCTTTTTGAGAACCTTCGATTCGTGACTTACTACTTGAACCACAAAGTAATGAAAGTTCGTTGAGATGGTAAGGAGTCGAAAGACGATGGGTGGACACCAATTAGACAAACTTTAACAAATTTTCGTTACAAAAATGGGTCCCACGATCGCTTAATGATTGCTCTCGGAGCACCGAATCGGAGAAAAAGGATTTCAAAACTTAACAACTACCCTAGCATCGTTGGTGGGAGTGCTTTTGCTTCAACCCACTTGGAAAGATAATCGACGGCTACTAAATATATTTGTTACCCCCTATACTACGAAAAGGTCCCATAAAATCCATCCCCCATAAATCGAAAATCTCACAAACTTGGATTGCAATTTTGAGGCATCTCATCACGTTGAGAGATTTTGCCTTGTCTTTGACAAGCATCACAAGATTTGATCAATTCGTAGGCATCCTTATAAATGGTAGGCCAATAAAAACCGGCACAGATGCATTCAAAAACTTACTTGGCGTAAAGTTGCACCATAGTGTCCCCCGGTGGGTCCACTATGACAAGCCTTCGAAAATTTCGAGAGCTTCTTTTTTTGCCATCTACACACATTCGATTATTGATCCGCACAAGTCTTGAAAGAAAAGGGTCATCCCCAAAAAATGTTTACATCTTAAAGAACTTGTTTTTTCTCTAGTCGACATTCCTTTTTTTATGAATTTCCCCGCATGGTATTTTAGTCAAAGTCGGCGAACCACGGGGTACTTTGGTCCCTTTGGAAGTAACAACACCTAAAAGTCTCTAAAGAAAAGTCCACGGTAATCTCTTTTGGTCCAAAAACATTTTCATAAGGGTTTTTCAGGACGAGAGAGATGATCGGCAACGAATAGTTCTCAGCTCCTTGTTATCGATAACCATAAAATCAAATTCTTGAAGAAGTAAGACTCCATCGAAGCAATCTTGCCTTTGCATCTTTCTTGGTTGAAAAGGTTATTTCAATAGCGAGTGGTCGAGAAACAACACTTTGTTCAAGATTAGATATGTCGAAACTTCTCAAAAGCATAAACAACTGCAAGCATCTCTTTCTCGTTGTATGGTATAATTTGTTTCTGGCTTCAGTCATCATTTTGCTTGTGTAATGAATTGTCGAAATGCTTCACAATCCTTTGCCCTAGACCGGCTCCTATTTCATAATCACTTGCATCGTCACATGATTTCAAAAGGTTGGTCCCAATTTGGAGCAATGAGAATTGGAGCTTCGGTCAACTTCTTTTTCAATGTTTGAAAGGCTAGAATGCAATCTTCCAAAAAATGAAAGGAGTGTTTATTTCCTCTAAAAGATTGTCATATAAGGTCGAGAGATTTTTGGAAAGTCTTTGATAAATCTTTGATAAGAATCCAGCAGTGCCCGAAAAACTACGAATTCCTTTAAACGGTTGTTGGGTGAAGGAAGCTTAGAAAAATTACATCAACTTTAGCCTTATCGACTTCAATTCCTTTTCTAGAGATCTTATGTCCTAAAACAATGCCTTCTTTAACCATGAAATGGCTCTTTTCCCAATTTAGTGCTAATTTGGTGTCTTCACACCTTTTAAGCATTCTATCTAAATTGGCAAGACACGAGGAAAAAGAATCTCCAAAACTGAAAAAATCAGTTCCATAAAAACCTCCATTTGTTTTTTCTCTATCGATGTCGTTGAAAATTGCCAATCATACAACGTTGGAAAGTTCCGGGAGCATTGCACAATCCGAATGGCATACGACAGTACGCGAAAGTTCCGTATGGGCATGTGAAAGTAGTTTTCTCTTGATCTTTAAGATCAATAGGAATTTGAAAATACCCTGAAAAACCATCTAAGAAACAATAAAACTCGTTGCCGGCTAATCGCTCTAACATTTGGTCCATGAATGGCAACGGAAAATGCCTTTACATGTTTGCCATCGTTCAACTTCGATAGGAAGTCGAATGCAAACTCACCATCCGCGTAACTAATCTTGTAGGCAAACCCAGCTCATTTTCTTCGTTTGTGACAACGGTCATACCACCTTTTTTAGGAACACAATGGACCGGACTAACCCATGGACTATCCGATATTGGATAAATTAATCCTGCGTCAAGAAGTTTTTCTACTTCTTTCTTGATGACGTCGTGGATTTTAGGGTTAACCCTCCTTTGATGTTGCACTGAAGGTTCGTAATCATCTTCTAAAAGGATTTTGTGTGAGCAAAATTCGGGATCTATGCCTCGGATATCAGAAAGTTTCCAAGCAATTGCTTGTTTTCGGTTTTTTAGAACGTTAATGAGTGAGGTCTTTTCTTCTTGGCTCAAATCTTTTGAAATTATGACTGGAAGTTTTGTTATTTTCCTCTAAGACGCATAACTCGAGATGCGGGGAGGTAAACATCTTTTAAAGCTCGACTAGTTCGGAATTTCTTCTTTTGGTTACAAGTGAAGACGACTATGGTTCAAACGAACTTTAAGATCTTTTTGAATTCCGGGTGAGTAATCTCCTTGGGTTGGTGAAGGTAATGGATCGCTGTTGAGAAGTGCATCAAGAATGAGAATGTCACCCTCAAGGGATCGTAGTATGTAGCATTAAAAACTGGCGAACCTGGTTTCATCATCGAATTGCTTATAAAAGCATCGGCTTTTCTTTAAGAGTAGAAAAACCTTTCCTCAACACAGTAGTAAGTGATGGAGATGAAGTAGAAACAATGGATCGAAGTGCGGTAAAGGAATTGTTGTAAGCAACGGAATCGTAAAATATCCAATGTAACCTTCATTGAGGAGTTACTCTTCACAAGTGACATCAATGAGATCAACTTTCTTCATGATTCGAGATAGTTTGTACTGAAATTGGAATGTGCAAATCACCACAATTAAGGGTTAACGATTGATCATCATTCCTAAGAGTAATCCTCCTTCGTAAACCATCGATTAAAGCAATGAGCTGTCCTAGTGAGGAAAGGTCGCCCGAGTATCATGGTACTCGAGGATCGGCAATAAAATAAGAACAACGATCGGCAGAATTAAAACTTCCTTATATTGGACAAAAACATTTTCTGCTACACCGTTTGTTTGGACATTGTACGTGTACGCTAATTCTATACCATTTTTTTTTGTTTTCGGTTTAGGCCTGAGAAGTTAAGCTTTTTCCAGATGGATAAAGGATAGATTGATACTAAGCACCTAAATCGGCAAGGGGCTAAGGTAACTATCGACCTCTAAAAAAGCACATGGAATGAAAATCGACCGGGTCACCAAGCTTTCCTGGAAGCTTTTTAAGGACAAAGCCCGACACTACAATTTTCATTCAAGGTTTTTTGTGTATGAACTCAATTAACTTCGTCTTGATTGTTTAACATCTTTTAACATCGGAGCAAACTTGGCAATGAATGAATGCATCCGCGAAACTTAGGCCTCAATAGTGAAAGATTACGGAAGATTTCCATAAACTTTGAAGCTAGGATATCATCCTTTTCACGGAATCTTTTGTTTTATTATAGTCTCGATGGGTAAAAGGCAAATTAGATTTGTGGCTTTGTAGCAACGAAAGAAGCTCGTCGTTGGTATTCTTTGTCTTTGGTTGTTTCTTGGACAAGATGAAGGAGGTTTGATGTCTTCGTGCTTGTAGCTCCGTATCCTTTGTCATCACTTTCTTTTCCACCAACTCAGTCGGTGGAATCAGAGGTCCATATGTATGAAACACCACTACGAGTTGTAATTGCCTTGGACTTCATTTCTTGGGTTGAATGGTATTGCAAGGTAAAGACTAGAACTAGAAGGTTTGTTTGTGTGATAATTTGCATGAAACCAGAGCATCATCTCTGAAAATCATCTTGGCTATTCTTTTGAGAATCATTGTAAACCTCTTGAAAATTCATTTTGGTCTTTGAAAAATTATCCCAACTTCATTTCAAATTAATTCATTTTCGCAATCAATTTGCTTTAGAATAACTTTCAATACCCATTTTATACACACTAATTTGGTTGAGAGGTCGGTAATGTAAGACTTGATTGAGTGTGGTTGATTGGTAAGGTGTTTGTATGGTGGAGTATGATCAAACTTGATTTAGTTGTTTTGACGATGTGATTAAAGTCCTCCACGGTTTAATGGTTGAAATAGAATTGGATCTTGGTTATCGGTTTAGGTTAGTTTTGACGTAGTTGGTTGATTGAAACCCGGTGGTTTTCATTTGAATTGCCCAAAATAGGAAGGTTGGTTTCTTTGGAGAACAATACCAACATTCTGCGTTTGTTGAAATTGTTGGATATTGTCCATGAAAAACGGTAAAATCGTTTCCACCTTCGAGTTAACGGACAATGGGTAAAAATAGTGATTTGATCCAGCAATGAACACATACTTCCTCAAACTGCTTTGAACGGGTGCAGGAGTATAACAACAAAAGCTTTCATTTTGATTCAACAATTGGTTCTCTTGTGAGGCCTCTTATCCTCAGAGAAGCGGCTATTTGTTGTAAATCAAAAGAATTATTAGAAGGTGAAGAAATTAAAGAAGAGGAGCATCCGTACTCTCACTCTGGAATCATTAGCAACGACTTCTGAGGGGGGGGGGGGGGGGTGGGGGGGGAAAAAAAAAAAAATTGACTTGCTTTCAAAATCTCTAAACCTTCTTTGAGCATTTTTGTCTAAGAAATTGCCCACCGCGCGGCGGAATCTAAGTGCATCTTGATCGTTGAATTCAAAAATTATAAAAAGTATCGAGTTTGGTGATTTCAAGAAGCCATGGAGAGGACAATGACGAAGGAGTCCTTTAAAACGTTCCAAAGATAGCTTCATTAAAGGCTTCATTGGGTTTTTGGTAAAAAGTAATGATCTCATTCCGATAGTAAGTGGTTTTTGAAGGTGGGAAGTATTGGTTTATGAATTTTGAAACAAGGTCGTCCCATGTGAGAATTGATCTAGGAGGTTCCTTGTCTAACCAATCTCGGCGGGCTTCACCGTCTAGAGAAAAAGGAAAAAGCAAAAGCTTTAACGAAGTGTTCGAACTTCGGGATTCTATACGTTGAAGTGACCTATTAAAAAACTCAAAGGTGATTGTGAATCTTGTCTCACCTGTAAATTTTTGCTTTTCAGCAAAAATAAAATTGATTAACGGTTTTTGATTAAGCTCTAAATTGTAGGCATGAATCGGTGAACACAACTAAGCATCTTCGATAACCCTCAATGGGTGCTTTAGTAACATTTGGGCCATTCGTTCGAATTGTCGGCCATGGAACAAACGTTTTTGTCAACACATTGGTTTCTTCTAAATCAAGTTTTTCAACAACCGGGAAAGAGTTTTTGATATGTTGACGACGTCTACGAGACTGCGAACGAGTGCGCATAAAAAGAAAAACTAACAATCTAAAAGCAAAACTTTTACACTAATTTTTTTTTAACAATGAATTTAAACGATTACACAAAGAGACTTAAACCAAAAATCCACTCTACTTCACGGTAGTCTCTTGAAAATTTCTTTTCAAGGTGAGCCGAAACTTGTGTAGGTTACACAAAATGGCAAGTGTTAAATCATTGATTATTGGTATGTCTTAATTACACCATACCTTTTACCTTTAAAAATGAGCTAAAATAACCAAAAACGGACTTAAAATGCCAAATACACGAGCTTGTTTTTGCTAATTGTTATTGGGTGCAGGAACGGATATCTAAGAAAAAAGACGAAAAACAAAGCCAAAAACGACAAAACCGGACCTCCTGAAGGAAAAGACTAATGAAGACAAATCCAAAATCGAGCCGAAAGTCAATCAGTCAAAAGACAACAAAAAGCAACGTGGTCAAAGTCCAAGTCAACCCCGAGGCCAAAAGTCAAAGAAATATAAGTTTAGGGACTGAAATTGTAAATCCCTAAACTTATATATAAAGAAGAAAAGAGGAAAAAAAGAAGAGAAGGGCCAAACTGCCATTAAAGCAAAGTTATATCCCAAGGGGGCAGTTCATGCCAACGCCTCCTAACTTGTACACACCAAAGGACGTTCATGCAAAGAGTTAAATAACTCTGGGGACTTAACCCTAGCCAAGTCCCCCAAAAGTTATAACAACACAAGGATACGAATGAATGCAATGTTACTTATAACCATGAGGGACCTATGTTGCCCAACCCAAACAAACTTTCGCCTTTATACCTGATAATGCTTAATTACACATATCTTTTAACCTCAAAAAAGAGCTTAAATGACCAAAAACAACAAAAACTGCCAAATTATGTTTGTTTTGCATTTTGTATTGTGCAGGAAGATATCAGTCAAAAAGAACAAAAACCAAGCCAAAATGACAAAACTGAGCATGAATGGAAAGACTGTGCAAATCAAGGCCAAAAGTCCAAAATGAACAAAGTCGAGTCAATACTGAAGAATCAGCAGTCAAACCGAGCCATGATACAGAAAACTACTAATTGGATGCAATCTTTACCCCATCTTATTAGGGCCGGGAAGCCCAATAGTCATAACAAGAAGACTTGAGAAGACCAAATGGGCCCTCAATCAATTTCAACAGCCCATTTGTGTGCAATTGACAAAGACTGTGAAGACTTTGAAGGCCCAATCCTAGCCCAGTTACAGCCAATCTCAGCCATTGTACACACAAAACCCCCTCAATAACCTTATTGGGCTTGCAAAAGCCCAATAACCAAAACTATACCTTATTGGCCTTAAAAAGCCCCTATAGATAACTAAACCCAAGCCCTAACAAAAGCCCAAAACTACTTTTTTTATAAAACCAAGGACCAAAAATGTAAATTTAGTAAACCTTTGTGTTTTTAACTAATTATAAATGAAAAAATAAGAAAAAAGGGCCAATATTGCCAAAGTTTTGAAAGTTGTTTTATTATTAAGAAAAATAGGAAAATAAAAACACAAGGGCTAGTTTTTGCAAATTGCATAAAACCTCTTTATATCATTTAATTAAAACAGGCAGGGACCACTTAGTAATTTCACCAAAACCTTCTTTAATCTTTGAGTATAAAACACAAGGGCTACAGCTGCCCTCTTTTGAAACCCTATTTATAAACTAAAATCTGCTTAAAAAGGAAGTGAAAAAAGAAAGAAACAGGAGGGGCCATAATGCCTCTTCTCCAAAGAATCATGTTGTAACACTGCAAACCTATACATACTGTTGCACGCCCGTACCCGCCAAAACCTTACCACCATTTCCCACGGTTTTCTTGCCAAACCACCTCTCCAGTACACCTCTACAGCTATCCCTCACCTTTCCCCACTCAACCCTAACCCTTATACCCCCTTTCCAGTTCATTTCACTCAACCCGAAACCCATCAATGGCTAAGATGAAGACTAGGCAAATAGAAGGCTAGGATTGACTTGGGAAAGCTTTGCACACTCACAGGAATCACAACCCAAGACAAAGAGAAGGAAGAGGGCCTCTATAAAAGAGAGAGACCAAGCCGAACCAAACACCAATTTTTTTATCTTTTTTTTTTACCTTTCTTAGTTTAAATTTTGCTTAAAGTTTTGCTTTAAATATTATTGTACTCAGTTCTTTTTAAGATTTCATTGTATTACTTTCAGTTTAAATCAAAAAAAAGTTAAGTGTCTTTGTGATATTGCATGTGTCAATATTCCAACATCATTTAGCCTTTAAATTCTGTTTAAACTTATGTAAGTAGATGATGTTGAAAGTGATTAAACCCCAACTTATAAAAACATTCTAAGCTTTCCTTTCACTAAAATCAGTTAAAAAACGTTTTTTATAGAATTAAGGGGGTGTTTGGCATTGCCTGAAAATGGGTCATAATGGGAATTGGTATGGGTCACAAACACTCAGCCAACTTTGGCTGAGTGTGTAGGCTTCATTAAGCCACTTTAATTATCACTTTTAGTTTAAAAATAGGTTTTTGTTCCTTTGGATTTCTGTTCAATATTTCAATAACTAATTTTGAGCTTAAAAGGCTCAAGCTGCTTAAGCACTTAGAGCACCTATTGTTGGGTGCATGTTGTAGATGGTTTCTAGCAAAAAAAAACCCACCCCTTATTTCTGTCATTTAACCATAAGCCCAAGTCAAGTGTATGTATGCATCATTAATTTGAAAACAGCCAACTTGTAGCCCCAAAATCAGCAGTATTAATTAGGCCTTAAGCCCCAAAGTTTTGAAAATAAGCTCATTGGAGACCCCTTTAATTCTGTTTGTACTTTGTTTTGGCTAAAAAGCTCATAAGAGCTTATTTCATAAGCCCAAAATAAGCCTTAAGCTCACTGCCATGTTACCCTGGTGCTGAGCACCTCATTTCAGCCCCTTTTTTATAGCTTATTTTTTTATAAACTGTCATTTTAAGCTTAATAATAGGACAGCTTATTTTAGGGCTTATTAGATTTCCATAGCTTATATTTAGGACTCCCCTCTCCCTATTTATCTGTCCCCCATAGTTGTAGCTTATTTTGTTAACTTATATCCCAATAAGAAAGAAAAATAAGCTCATAAGCTTATTAAGCTTCTGCAGCCCCAAAAAGCTCACTTTTTTGGCTTATTTAGTGGATTTCAGACATAGTGCTTATTATGAAAAATGTTGCCATTAAGCCCCTCTATAAGTTTGCTTTTTTGAGTTTTGGCTAATAAGCCATTAGGACTAAGCTTGCATATCGGGGTCCACTTCAGGGACTGTTTGTGTAATTTTCTCTTTTATAGTTATAATTGTTAGTCCCCCTTGTCAGTTTGTTGTTTCCCCGTTAGTCCTTGTGTCCTTTCACTGTTAGTCCTTTTGTTTTAACAGCAGTTAGCTTTAGTTAGTTTTATTTAATTTAATTAATTAAATTAGGTTTAAAATTAATTAGTTTAATTACTTTTAATTTATTCAGTAAAATTTGGGCATTTTTATATTTTTAGAATTGTTAACTTTTTCTTTATTTAATTTTATTTTTTCAGAATTTTTATAACTTTTATTTTTTGTCTTTTTCTATTTTCTTAGTTTTAATTAGTTTTTAATCTTTAAAAATTCATAAAAAATCCAAAAATTAATAAAAAAAATATTTTTCTTTTTTATAAAATTTTCTTTTGTCATTTAGTGTCTAGGAAAAATATAAAATTTAGTATAGGCTTAATTTTTCTTAAATTTCAGTTTTAGACCCGTTTTACCGGGTGCGTTTTACCGTTTCTTTTCGTTTTACATTCAAACGACCTCCGTTTTAGTTCTAGTTTTCTTTATTTTTCAAATTAAGTTAATTAGAATTTAATTTTGATTTTTAATTTAATTTAGCATTTATTTTCTTAATTTTTAATATTTAGGTTTCCCGATACCTGATTCTGTTCCCCGTATTTTAGTATAGATTTAATTTTAGGATTTCCCTATAACTAATTTTGTTTCCCGTAGTTTTTAAGATCTCCATTTCCTATATCTGTTTCCCGTAGATTAAATTAGGTTTTATTTAATTAATTTTAGCTATATCAGTGTTTCCATCATATCTAAATATTCTCCATCATTCAATTTCTCATCAAACCAGGATTACTTTCAATTGCAGCCTCGTTGGGACATACGACCCGGGAATATCTCTTCCGGAATCTTTTTATAATTGATTCTTACTTGTGTATTTTATCCTTTTGTGGAATTTGACCTTTTGCCTTGGTCAAGGGCATTCGGTCAGGATCTGTATTAGGGTTGCTATATAAGTGTGTGCTATATCACGAACCAGTTACTGTTGGCCGGTTTCATTGAAGAACATTGGCCGGTTCATTTCTGCAACAGAACCAGGAGAACCGGGCTACAATGCAAGTTTTTGGCTATAAATACCAAGCCATTTCTCATGTTTTACTCACTAATTTTCTTAGAATTTCTTTCTCTAATCTAGTGATCATCATCCTTTCTTTAGTTCTTGTTTAGTTTTCTCTAGCATTTGTAGGTAATTATCTTCAAGGAAGAAATTGCCAAACACCCCTTTGAGACGATCAAGCTCCAAGTACCTTGTTTCGCATCTTCATTGCATTGTCAAGATCATACTTTTGATTCTTGTACATCATATAGTAGTTGTAGTTACTCTCATCCTCATTGTAAACCAAGTATTGTAGTGTTGGTGTGATTCTACCTTGTGAAGAATCTGGTATCTAGCTTTGTACCATTAAAAGGTGTAAGCAACGTTGTGAGGCTTCTTCGCCAGTTAAAGGATATTGGTGACTAGTGTTTATGAACTCTCGAGTAGGTGACTCGAGGAGTAGAGTAGGGCAAGGAAGATGTCCTTATAGCCGAACCACTATAAACAATCGTGTCTTGGTTGAATCTCTCCAACTCTTTACTTTCTTGCATTACATTTATTTTCTAACCAAAACATCAATATTGTGCAAACTTTACATAAGATCATAATAAAATTTTGAAAAGTAAATCTTAAAACAAGAAAACTATTCAAACCCCCCTTCTAATTTTCCATAGACAACATGACTAGATTTCCATAATATATGAGGTTTCAAACTAAAAAACAAAATTTGTAGAAACCTTCAAACCTCATAGCCA
>BQNB010125810.1:0-19704 GCA_026074375.1 Tanacetum coccineum | reverse complement strand
CCCGCGCGTACCTTTAACGTGACGGGGTATATAAGCTTTTTCTTATTTAGAAAAAGCTAGTTGTTCATTTTCTAATAATTCCATTTTCTCTTTTCTCTCATCTCTCTCTCTAAACTCTCTCTCTAGAACAACTCTTCCTTTCTCTTTTCTAGTTCGATTCGTGTATGATATATATGTTATGAAGTGATTACGGGATCCTACAATTGGTATCAGAGCTACGTGTGGATTCGTGGTTGATTCTTGTGGTTAAAAGCATCAAATTCGAGCTCATTTTGGTCCTAAATACCCCACGGCTCAAAATTCATTTTTGGGCTTAATTGGCTGGTTAATCATGGTGTTTTTCGTGTGATATAAGCTAAGGATGATACATTGTTACTCCTACAAGTGAAATCTAGCAAAAAGGTTCGAATTTCTTTAAGTGTTCTTCGTGGAGAGTTGCTACTTTTTGGACGATCCACAAAGATATACATGTTATTGTGTGTTAAATCTTCTTAGAGACGCTTAGTATTGCATATTCATAGCTTATTTCGTGGCTAAAAGGCTTATTTGGTTGAATATTGCTTAATTCGTCCTTGTGTTCTTGGTGGAGAGTTGCTTAAATAATTATATCTCTAGCCAGCGGTTTGACTAGCTAGGGGACAAGATCCACGATTTAAGGAAATAGTCAACGGCGGTTTGTTGACTAAAACAGCGAGTTGCTAAAAACAGCGAGTTGCTAAAACAGCGAGTTGCTAAAACAGCGAGTTGCTAAAACGGCGAGTTGCTAAAATGGCGAGTTGCTAAAACGGCGAGTTGCCAAACAGCGGTTTGTGTATTTTATTAGGGCAGCGAGTTGTCAAAAGAAGCAGCGGTTTGATTATCCAGACGACACCCGTTTTTAGCGACACTTTTTTACCGAAAAAGTTGAGCAATATATAATTTTTCCTATAGCCTTTTTAACTTATTTTTACACAAAATTCAAATTTTGGTAATAGGGCAAATTTTTTTTTCGGTCGACACCTTTTAGCGACACTTTTTTCGGGAAAAATTTAGTAAAATAAAATTTTTTCCTATAGCATTTTTAGCTTATTTTTACACCAAATTTATATTTTGGTAATAGAGCATCATATCCACTTAAGATCCAACAAAATCTTTCACACTTCATAATTAATAACCATTCATTCATCATGTCTACTCCAGTCAACACATCCTCGACAGATAGTCAAATGCACAATAATATCATGGCAGCTAGTTCGAAAGATCGTCCACCAATGCTTGGACCAGGAAGATATTCACAGTGGAGATCACGTTTTCTACGGTACATTGACACAAAAAATAATGGTGAGGGACTGAAAAAATGCATACTTAATGGTCCCTACGTGCCAACAAGTGTACTTATTCAAGCTGTTCCAGAAGCTGAAGGTCGTCCTGCAGTTCAACAACATACAGCAATTGAAACTGTATTGAACATGACTCCAGAGAACAAAGAACACTTTCAGTCTGAAAAGGAAGCAATTTTCTTGCTTTTAACTGGTATTGGAGATGAAATCTATTCAACTGTTGATGCATGCAACACAGCAAATGAAATGTGGATAGCCATTGAAAGGCTACAACAGGGTGAATCGTTGAACGTACAAGATGTAAAGACCAATCTGTTCTGGGAATTTGGGAAGTTTACTTCTCGAGATGGAGAATCCATGGAGTCGTATTACTCACGGTTTTACAAATTGATGAATGAGTTGACAAGGAACAACTTGCAAGTTACAACAATGCAAGTGAATGTTCAATTTCTTCAACAACTTCAACCAGAATGGTCAAGATTTGTGACGATTGTCAAGCAAGCAGAAAAGATAGACACCGTCTCATATCACAGACTGTTTGACATTCTGAAGCAGTTTCAACTGGAGGTTAATGATATCCGTGCTGAGAGAATAGCCAAAAGTGCAAATCCATTAGCACTCATTGCGGCTGCTCAACCATATTCAGATAATTACTATCAAGCACCAAAACCTCAAAGATCAAATGCAACATCATCTTCCACAAGACAAAGTGCATCTACCAGACACAAAGGCAAAGAGCGCCAAACCAATTACACCTCAATCATGAGTCTGTCTATGATCGACGTCAAGTGATCTCTGAACAAAGCTAAGAGGGATTTGGAAATGCAAAAAGATTTGGCATCCTTGCAAAGTCGTATTTCAAGAAGCTCTAACAAACCTACCATATCAACAACCTTCGGACTTCTTCAAATCCAGAACAAGACTGAAGATACCACACCAAGGTATAACAATGACAATCAGGTCAAGGCAGTTTGGGAATAAAGGAACAATGCAGTTGCTGGGGATAGGGAAACAGCAGGCTGTAAGGTAGTGCAACAAGATGAGATAACAGTGCTTTAACTGCAAGGGACATGGGCACTATGCAAAGGAATGCAGAAGCCAAGGGCGGGTTAAAAAGTGGGGGGGGTGGGGGGGACTAGCGTATCTCAAGGAAATGATGGTGATGTGCAAAACAAGGAACAAGGTGTTCCTCTGCAGCTGAGCAAGCTGATTGGCTAGGAGGACATGGAATGAAGAAGATTGATGGAACAAGAATTGGAAGCACATTACAGCTACATGGCAAAGATTCATGAGGTCTCACCTGAAGAATCCAGTTCTACTGGTTAGACCATGGATACAGGTACAAAAACATGATGAAAGTAAGTGTTTGACAATGTGAGACGACATATGAGCAACCTGAATCCATTAATGGACACTTCATGTTTTGAAGAAGGATGATAGCAAATGTCACTCCTGATTCATCAAAAAAATTGTACTAATGATAATCAGGTTGTATCAAAATGCTGCAGTATAGTGTTGTTGGAGTGTTGCGCCTTGCTAATTTAATTGCCTAATTTAATCGATACGGTGGAAAACAAAAGATTTAGAGCAATTAAAGAAATCAAACGCATCATTGACTCAAGAATTGGACAAAGTACAAATAGCCTTGATGAAAACCAATAGTGCTCTTGGGGAGGCTATTAGTTGTCTGGATAGTTGTCTGATTGCACATTCAAAACAAAACAGAATGGAGTTTGAGAAGTACAAAGCTTTATGACCGGAAGGATTGATTATGAGATTCTATCAAACAAAGTTAAATGAAAACTCTAGGACTTTTAGCCTTTAAAAGACATTGAAATTAAGAAGGTTAAGGACAAAAGGCCTATGTAATTTCAGTCTTGAATCAGAAACACGATGATTTAGTCAAAAAGAGTCTTTTATAAGTCACAATGGAAGGATTATCTCAAAGAGAATAAAAAGGTCATTTCGGGTTTAAAGGTTAAAGAAGAAAAAGATATTGACATGATTGATTGAAATGGACAAACTGTTAAAGTTTTGAACGAAATTCGTTTTTACTCGTAATCAGTCAATTCAGACAATTCTTATGTTAGACTCCCCAACTGTGCGAATATAATGGTTGACTAACCTTTGCCCAATCCAAGATTACCTCAATGAAAAGCTCAATTCTGAAAAGGCCATGTTTGTATGAGATCCCATAGGTTACTTTGATCCTGCAAACAGAAGATTTGCCCCTGAAAGGAAGAGACCATGATTATTGTAACGATGAGTAGATCAAAATTGAATAAAGATGTTGTTAATCCTTAGATTACACTAATCAGATAGTCGTATGAATTTTTTAAAAGACCCTCACTGGTCTATTTTATCAGTTGTGGAACGCGCAAAAGAAGTTAGGAAGACAATGTGGAGAAATACGTTTGTTAGAACAAAACCAAACATTGCTTAAAACGTTGCCTTTTACCGTTTCAAAAATCCATTAGTAAAAGTAGACAAGTTTTTAAAAAAATGACATTTAACATCAATCAATTTAGGGAAATTGTTGATCAAACTTGGTTTAAACATACTAGTGATTATTTTGCTCTAATTCTTGGTTATGGAGAAATTTCTAGGTACTGTTCGTTTTGGAAATGATCAATTTGCTCTAATTCTTGGTTATGGAGATCTGAATCAAGGAAATGTCATGATCAAACGGGTTTATTACGTCGAAGGCCTCAATCATAATCTTTTCTCGGTTGGTCAATTCTGTGATGCGGATATAGAGGTTGCTTTTAGGAAATCTACTTGTTTTGTGAGAGATCTTTAGGGAAATGATTTACTAACTGGTAATCGTGGATCTGATCTCGTAACTATATTACTTCAAGAAAACAACTTCATCAACTCCATTTGTTTCATGGCCTAAAGCTTCTCCAACTCAAGCAATGGTTTAGCATCGAAGCTTTCTCATCTTAATTCGATTAATCACCTTTACAAATCAAATAAAAATATATTGTGGACAGGCTTACCTTAGTTGGGAACCATATGTCAAGGATCAAACTTTGTTCGCCTTGTGAAATGAGTAAAGCAAAAAGAAGCTAATTTAAGTCAAAAGTTGTTCCAAGTTCCAAAGGAAGGCTGAATTTGCTTCACATGGACTTGTGTGGCCCAATGCGGGTTGCAAGCATAAATGGGAAGAAATATATTCTGTTGATTGTTGATGACTATTCAAGATACACTTGGACTCTTTTTCTACGATCCAAGGATGAAATACCAGAAGTTCTTAAAGACTTTCTCACGATGATTTGTAGAATACTAGTAATCTTATAATCAAACCAAGAACAATAGTGAGATGTGGGTTGTGATGTTAGAGAGAGATTGGATGGAAAATGGATGAATTGTATAAAATGAAATGTGGTAAAATGGAACAACCTACCCCTCTCCAAGGCTAGGAGAGGGTTTATATAGTACCTAAAGGCCAGCCCATGGGTTATGATGGGCTTCCCATGGGTCTTGGGCCTGACTAGATTACTAATCTAATCATTACATAAACTACGAGCTAAGACCTGTTACAACTTGGAAGTGACTGACACTTTTTGTGTTTCCAACAATCTCCCCCTAAGGGAGGTCACTCCAATTTTACAAAAACTTTAAAAACCTAGCTACTATGCCTTTATTTTAGTCTTCTAGCCTCGTACTCTGACTTTCTCTTATGAATATGTTGTGTGTCATCTGACTTCTGGATATGAGCTTGTTCTTTGAACTTGTATTTGACATTGTGATCTTGAGCATTTGAGATCATCAACAAGCACAATCTCTTCGCCATCTTGAAACTTTGCCATCTTGTGGACTTGCGACTTCTGGACCGACATGCTCTACTTTCTTGATTTGTTGATTGGAAAGCTGAAAATTTTTTTTTTTTTTTTTTTTTTTTTTTTTTTTTTGGTCTTTTTGAATTTTTAATTTTAACACTTCGTCACTTCGAGAAAGACGTTCGGTATTAGAGTGACGGAAAACTTTTTTGAAATTCTTTGATTTAATACATCGTCACTTCAAGAAAGACGTCGGTATCAGAAGTATCGGAAGTCTAGAAAAATTGTACTGGCTTTTCATGATGTCTTTATGTTTGTCGGTCGGGTATGAGCATGTGGCTATGGATCTTGTGAGCCAGCTGGAATCAGGGACCTCCACCACCATCTTTAAATAGCCTGCATAAAACAGTTAGCAATAAAGCGGGGGGGATGAATAATGGTTTGTTATTGCACTAGGTTTGGTTGGAGTAACCTTCAGATCCGTGAGGATCGACCTGTGAGCAGTAGATTCAATTTTTTTTTTTTAAGGAAGAATCTTCTTGACAGGATTTCCAGCTGTAGTATTGAATCTTTCTTACACATAAGTATTAGATTCATCGTACTCAGCATGTTCTCATTATCGGATAGTCTAAAGGCAGAAGTATGATAAGACGAACAGTGAGTTATATCTCACCGATTGAATTAGAAAAATTGATTTTGAAAATCAACGGTGTATCACTTACAAAATTGTCGTTTGGAGACAAACCGAGAGTGTTTATCATTTCAAAGATTCATTTAACTAATCGTTGATCCATTTCTGGAACAAGTTTGATTCTTATAGAATAGCAACATGTTTCTTTCCAGTTGTCAAAGTTTAATTCATAAAGAATCACACAAGTTACTTACCATGAGCTTGTTTGATGTTGGATCAAGGCAGGATTTTCCATCTTCATTGGCAATACCTAAGTATTCGCTCGATGTTCTGGCAACTACAGAATGTGCGTAGGACTTCTAATGATATTTCTTGATTTCACGTTTGTGAGATAACAAGCTAAGAAATGACAAGTGTCCTAATGAGATTAATGGATGATCTATTTTGGCTCTAGAATCATAGGGCACTTTTTAATTTTAGTGATCGTGAGGCTGGAGCAAGAATCGCACCTTTTCATTATCAAAAAAAAAACAAATAACTCGTAGGGAGAAAGTCGATAGAAATGCGTGTAATCTCGTGAGTGAATTGAAACAAAGAGTCTTTTGAGAGCCCTTGGAGTAGCTAGGAGGGTGAGAATAGCGTAACTGGGACCATGACTGTCTTCAATGTCAGACTTACACCTGAGTGTTTTTGACAGCATATGTTTATGACCGGTTTCTGCCTAAGTGTATGGAGGGATTCTTTTTTTCACCCTTTATCCTTACATTTCTTTTCATTCTTCAACCCCTTCAAGGCTTACCGAGACTTCATAACTAACACTTGTTGGGTTTTGTTCCAGTGTGAGCTCACATCTCGTCGGCATTATTCCCTATTCTTACTTTTTCTCCTTTTTAATTCATTCTAAGGACTTTACACTAAATAGTGCTATCCCTAGGTAGATCCCTCGGTTCTGGCTGGATATGGGATCTATAATACCTAAGCCTAACGCCTTATAACTTTTATATTTATGACATGGTCGGTCTTTTGGGTATTTCATCAACGATCCTTCCATAAGATTGAAAATTTCAATATAGTGTCTTGAGATAAATATCAAAAAGATTTACACTTTGAGAGTTTTCTATCATCCTAATGTCCCCTTAAAAACATGTGCATCGTAATCTAGTACATTGCTAGTGTGGGTGCATTGAGTCCATTTTATTTGATCCCCTTCTGTCAATTATTATATTAAGTCCTGGTTAATCACGTTTCTATCCAAAATGTAATCCCTTGAATTTCAATTGATTTAACCTTCGGGACAAAATGATATATTCTAGCATTAATGCGAACATATTATTGCTCCCTCAACGTTTGGAGGTTTATAAGACAGTGCTGAGTACACTAATTTGAAAGATTTTGAATTTACTCAAGAAATTCTTGATAATTTTGTACTCGAGCACTCCTAATTATCACATTAAAGTCTACACTACATACATTCAATTGATTAGCCTTTTAGAAACTTTTAAGCTAGATTATACCTAGGATTATAAGCAGAGAAATCAAAAATAAATCCTATTCTATATTAAGCCATGCCTATAATATAACCTACTTGAATTTAAGAACCTAAGACCTAAGCTAGCTACCCTAAAAGTTGAAACAAAAGTGATAGCAGGAACTGATAAGTTCCTGCTGATGCACTTTGCAAAATGCAAAAGCAACTAGTGCAGGTGACCTTGTGGTCTCTACTGCACTAAACACACTCTCTTTGAGTGTTCAAACTTAAAACAAGCAAGGGTTAAGCCTTGGAAGGCTTAATTCAAAATTCACAAGCAAAAAGTAAGTAACAAACTGCCCTGGTGTAAAAACAAAGATAATAAGTCATAACTTTTGAAAATTAGCAAACTAACCTTTAAAAACTCTTAAACTACTGATTTTAAATGAAAACTCAAATTACTAAAGCAAATTGCATTCCCTAATTTGACTTTTTGAGGTCAAAAGAACTTAAACCAAACACTCCTTTACTGGCAGACAGATTTAAGAAAACTTATCAAATTGAAATCTACTTATTAAAACTACAAAACCAGATAACTAGGAGCTTATAACAACTGGATTAAACACAATTTAACAACTGATTAAGCTAGAATCTATGATCTAAGATATTATACTACTATTTTTGAACTTTTTATAGATTTTATTGACAGAATTGAAAACTAAGATCTATGACCTTTTAAGCAAAAACAGATTCAAGTTAATGATTATTAAGCTAAAATATGATAACTAAAAGTACAAATAAGTAGACACAATAAGCAAATAAGCAATTAAGAGTATATTATGACTAGTTAAGCTAAATTATGAAAATTCAAAGAAAATTTTAAGAGGAAACTTACATTGACTTCTAGCTAAACAAGAAGTTCCAATTATGGTAGCTACAAGCTCCCTAGCTTATTAATAAGCTAGGTTATAAGTCCATGGGGATCCTTCCTTTATAGATCCCCCTTCCATAAGCTAATAATCCAAAATGCAAAGGTAATTAAGGTTTTTAAAGCTGATTATTGAAATTACAATATAATTAAGACTAGTTGAGCTCTATCATGAGCTTATAGACTCATGGGAGCTGAATTAGGCTTATAAAAGCTTATTGAGGTTTTATGAGTAAAAGTGAGGAAAATTTAGAATGGAAATGAGAGCTTATGACAATAAAAAAACTAACTTTTATTAATAAAAACTGAATTACATTACTTTTAAAAGGAAATTACAACTGATTAAAAATGAAATTACAATGAGCAAAAACTAAGCTATTTAAAAAAAACTAGAGAAGAAAGATGTGGCTGTGTGTGATAATGAGGGCTTTATATAGCCACTGATGAAGCTTCTAGTCTCTCTTGCCTTGCTCTACACTTCTTTTAATCATCACCACACGATTTTCCTAATCATTGGATCTTCATTATGGTTCGTTGGATCACAAGGTAGTCACACGAATTACCAAGCTAGCAATCCTTGATGTGACACCTTGTGCTACTTATGTGAGTGAAATTAGAGTAAATCCTACTTCTCCCTTGTGCTTCTTCATGTGTGACGTGTCCTTTTGATTGAGTGAGCTAATAAGGGCTTGTGATATGACTAATTTCTCCCTTCTATCTTGCTTAGGAGCTCAAGAATTGACCACTTTGTCCCTTGATTTTGAAAAGCCCCTTGTTTTGACTATGGTGAAATATGAAAATGATGATGAATAGTGCTCGTGTGTTCTTGGCGCCAAAATCTTTGTTTTAACTGAATAGGGTAATATTCGGTTTGAACTTTAGGCTATATGCAAATGTGGTCCTTGTCTTTTATTTATCAAAAGT
The DNA here is from genome assembly GCA_026074375.1 of Tanacetum coccineum. Classification (NCBI taxonomy): domain Eukaryota; kingdom Viridiplantae; phylum Streptophyta; class Magnoliopsida; order Asterales; family Asteraceae; genus Tanacetum; species Tanacetum coccineum. Next base: position 10,652 of record BQNB010125810.1, on the reverse strand, counting down.
GTAGTGTTAAACTACTTTTGAAATTTGCAGTTCTGGCCCTTGTGGTTTATTGAAAAGCGAATTGGGCCTAAGGTTTGGGCTTATGGGCTAGGCATTAGATCCGGATATGGTGTGTTAAGGTATTTCAGGCCCATTAAGAGGTTTTGAGGCCCAATAAGGTGTAAGGGACCATTTTTGGACATTTCTGAAAATTGAGGGACAAAAATGAATTATTCTTGGTTTTGTCATTTTGTGTTTGACCAAGTTTGACCATTGTTGACTGGATTTGACTGGGTTTGACTTCCTTTTGACTGCAGCTTGACTTTTTCTTGGCTTTGCTTCCGGCTTTTGTTCATTCTTCCGTTCTCGTGTCCGTGCTTTCCCGTTTTTGATGGTTTTCTTGTGAGTTATGATATATCCGTACCTGCACACACAAAACACAAATACAAGCATATTTTTGCCATTTTTGGACTGTTTTGGGTTTAATTGGGTTATTTTAGGTATTAACGGATATGTATATTTTACACTTATCAATATCGCAGCGCTTTTCTGCCATTTAGACGACCAGCTTACAAGTCTATCACCCAAAAGTTGTAAACTGCCAGATGTGCTACGACGTGTATCTTGACAACCAGCATGATCCGCATCTGCAAATGCTGTTAGTGCAAAGGAAGAATCTTTCGGATACCAAAGTCCCCGATGTGAGGTTCCTTTTAGATACCGAAAGATCCTTTTTACCACATTTAAGTGCTTTTCGGTTGGCCGAGCCTGATACCGGGCACACATGAATATAGTAAATTGTAGGTCAGGTCTACTAGCTGTAAGATAAAGGAGGGTGCCAATCATACCACGATAGTGTGATGGATCTACAACTTTCCCTTCTTTATCCTCATTTAGTTTGGACTTCTCCACCATGGGAGTATCCACTGGGTCACAAGATTCAAAGCCATATTTCTTTAGCGAGTCAAGAGCATATTTAGATTGGTTTATGAAGATGCCTCTGGGACTTTGAGAAATCTGTAGTCCTAAGAAAAATGAGATTTTACCCATCATCGACATCTTGAATTTTGAACACATTATTTTAGCAAATAGATCACAAAGTTCAGGAGTAGATGCAGCAAAGATAATATCACCGACATAGATTTGTACCAGTAATAGTTCCTTGCCTTCTCTACGGATCAACAGAGTTGGATCCACTGGGCCTTTTGAGAAGTCATTGGTTATCAGGAATGAAGACAACATATCATACCACGCGCGTGGAGCTTGTTTCAACCCATAAAGAGCTTTCTTAAGCTTGTACACGTAGTTAGGTTTGTCTGGATCCACAAATCCGTCCGGTTGGCTAACATAAACTTCTTCTCGCAGATTACCATTCAGAAACGCAGTCTTCACATCCATTTGATAGATGACCATGTTCATATGAGCAGCAAACGCTAGAAAAATTCGTATAGCCTCTAATCTTGCAACCGGAGCGAATGACTCTTCGAAATCGATACCCTCCTCTTGGCGATAACCACGAGCGACCAACCGAGCCTTGTTTTTCAGAATACCTCCTAACTCATCAAGCTTAACCTTATAGATCCACTTAAGAGAGATGACAAATGCTTTGTCAGGAGGAGGAACAAGTTCCCAAACCTCCAGACGTTCAAATTCATGAAGTTCCTCTTGCATAGCTTCAATCCAACATGCTTGAGTTAATGCGTCTTTGTAGTTCTTAGGTTCGACTGATGTGAGAAAGGCATCATAGTAGCAGAATAAGGCTTGTTCATGGAGTTGTAGTCGTGTGGAAACTGGTCTGTCGAGAGCACCGATTATATTCTCAAGTGGGTGATCCTTCGTCCATTTGCTATTGTGTTCAGAAACTTGATGATCGGGATGCACAATTATATGAATAACGTCTGATGATGAAGATTGATCAGAAGTAACTTCTGGAATTGGAATACCGAAGTACGGATCATTACCCATATGTGCAAATTCAATATCATGATTATCGTCTTCAACATCATGAGAAATAATAGGTGTTTGAGTTTCTTGTGTTGTATGAGAGTTACTTGGTGATTGTGCATCTTGATCAACTTGTAGGTTGAGAAGGTAGCCAGTTGAATACACATGTTCATGTGCAACTGCTTCATGAAAAGAGAATGGACTTCTGGTGCTTTAAATCACCATAAGTCGAGGAATAAGTACTCATCAAACATTGTTGAAACAACAAATCCCAGTCAGATCTCGAAGGTGGTACAAATGGTGTTGAAGAAGGAGGATTTGGCACGAGTCCTGAACTGATCGATACAGGAGTCATTTCATGAAGAGCGGGTCCTGAACTGCTGTGTTCAGAAGCCATCGCGGTCCATCTCCACAAAATCACGTGTATGGGTTTTCATTTATTCGTCTGGACGTCTGTTGTAAATCCGGAATGAGTTCTTGTGGTGCTAACCAATGAAAATACCAATATCACGCCCTTTGGTTGTAACTTGCCCAAATCACACTATCAAACGTTTGGGTAGCAAGTGCAACCAAACACATGTAGATACGATAGATCGGGGAGGTTTGTCGGTATAAGCTCATATGGTGTTTACCGAGACGACGACGTATCATGGAACGATTTTTGGTATTAACAGTCGCGTGGCAACCGCATTTGGCCCAAGATAAGAAAGGAGCTTTTTGCATAAATTAACATAGTGCATGCTGCTTCGATTAGCGTACCTTTCGTCTTTTCAACAACACCGTTTTGCTATTGAGAGCGTAGCAACTGATGTTTCATAGAGAGATGCAACCTTCCACATAATATTCAGCGCAATGTCTGATTAACAAACTCAGTTCCATATCTGTTCTGATGTCGACGACGGTTTCCTTAAGTCGTACCTTGGAATCATCTTCAAAAAGTTGCTAATAAAAGCAGGAGCTTCACTTGATCGCAAACATATACCCATGAGAAAACTAGAGTAAGGTCTTCGATAATAAAAAAACAACGAGGATGTACTTCTTTCATTGACACTCGCAACGCATTGCCCACCAAAGATCCATAGAACATGTAGAGTTTTTTCTTGATTGGTATCTTCAGATTTGGGTTTGTGGGGCGTTTCTTTGAACTTTTGCCTAATGCACATGCAGGAACATAATGTGATCCTTTGCAATCATGAGCCTTAGGGATACCTCGTACAAGTCCATGTCATGCAAGATATTGATAGAACCAAGATTCAAGTGGATATAGAAACGATGCCATAACCAAGACTTGTTTTAAGACGCTTTGACAATAGACAATATAGATAGGAAGCCATCATATTCCCAAGTGAGAGTGTATAAAGATTGTCCCCTCGAGATCCCCTGTCAATAAATCAACACCGTCTAGATTACGAATGAAGCATGTGTGTTGACGAAAAGCCACTTCGAGATTGGAATCACATAATTGTCCCACAGAAAATAGATATGCCAAGTCCTTCAAACGTAATAAACCTTTGAAAAGTAACATTCCAATCTATTAGTCTCCAAAACCCATTATCTTTGCAACCATGATCCATTTCCGAATTTAACTGTACCCAAAAATTACTGATGAAATTGGTGAGATGAGAACGATCTCCGGTCAAGTCTTCGAGCAACCGGAATCTAAATACCAGATGACTATTTTATTTTTTTTTATATTTTTTTGGACGAACTGCATTCATTCAGAGAATAGATGAATATTGGTTTTTGTGATCCCCAGGATTTACGAGGGTTCCTGTTTGTTAGCAAGACATTGGTTTAAAACCTTAGTTTTGCTAACGACTCAGTATTCTTTTATTCTTCCTAGGTTTCCTAGAGTTAAACCAATTTAACCACTATTTGGTTGATTCAGAGATCTAGAATATTGTTTTCCTTAGATTGCACTATCATTAGTAGTGGTAATCCTAGTTAAAGGGCACGCATTTCCTACAATCGTAAAGGTCCACCCGGTAGTCCACCAAATATATCCTATCTGAGTGAACACCTGTTCCTGTTTGTTTCCAAATAGGCTTTCTTAGATTATGCTGCATAGGTTTCGCACGAACATTCACAACATTCATAGAATAAGAAAAACACACAAATTATCCAGAAGAACATGCAATCATACTGTTAACAAATACATAATCAGGATCATCTTGGTTTCTTTGAATAACTGCCAGACGCAGATCCATCTAACTTATAACATACCAATCCTTTTATTCAAACTAGATTAACGTTCCTGGGTGAGCTTCTACTTTATCTTTAGAATTACTACATGGTGTCCTGCGGAATCCTGAACATTCCTGGTATTTGCCTGAAGGAAGTGATCCCTAGCACTAGAAGAAAGTCATTACTCCACTGAAAATGCAACACATTCTTTGTTAGAAACTATGTTGAAGTCGAGTCAGTTTTTTGTATTTTCTGTGGATGTGAGTGATACGCATACCAAACTTTCTTGTCCATTTTCCTGGTGTGACCTCAACTATTTGAGGACCATAATTGTTGATCTAGCTCAAGATCTACTTATGTTGAAAGCAAATCTGGATGACTTTGGTATATCCTAAAGGCAGGACTCTAAAAGTGAATCGTGAGATATATTAGCTTTTACATGTTCGAACTAAAACCCCAAGGACAAAGCATCTTCCTGATGTGTTTAATATATGAGAAGTGAGCAGCCCTTATTATTCAACAATTTTGGGCGTGAATGGTTCCATAATAACCTTAAGCACATTTGATCAACAAGTGGGTCTCAATCCTCCTTGTCTACAGCGTTCCATTAAGTTTCCTTAACTCATTTTTTAGGGCTTGCTATAACCAAACCTTGTTCATGAAAGTTTTTGCAATTAAATCAGAAATATCCCTCAGACTATATAATGACTTGCTTGATAACGCATCACAATGATCTTTGATTGAACACGTTTTTGTTAATCGAGTCATAAAGTTGCTATAAGTCCCCTGTTCATATGCTCAAATCTTAGCAACAAGTTTTGTCACTCTAATTTTCCAAATCAATGTTCGATGTCTCAATTTCATCCATGTCCATATTTGACTGTTCGATCCAATCCATTTACCATTTTAAGGACTTAATTGCTCCTTCAACTTGACAATGAACTGTGCCTATTTGCTTGAGACAGAGCTCACCATTCACTTAATTCAAACACAGAGGAAAACTTGAGCATTTTATTTAAAACACGTTGTCTAGTTGAAAAATTTCCTGATTAAGTTGAGAATCACTTCCAAAGTGATTGCAGAATGTTTTTCAAGAGTCGTACAACTCTTACAAAAGTTTTTCGTAAGTTACTTTACAATAAAATACCATTATTTAGAAGCACACTTGAGTCGAGATCACTTTTGACATTCATTCACGTTTCACAACCTTCATTCAGATACCCATTTACAACAAGTTTTTTTACATTATCATTATCAATGCTTGTGCCAAAGTCGTTCATTTCACTCAAAATTTGAATCATTTTAACTCCGAAAGTTTTGGATCCAAGCGATGTTGTCGACAGCCTGTTCCATTTATAAAAGACTTTTGGACATCGACAAGTTCTTCATAAGGGTTACCACAGGAATTGTTGAAGTTATTGAAGATATCATTTTAAATCTTTTATAAATGGAATGATTCATCTCGAAAACATGCCTTTGTATGTTCTAAACCCCACGTGCCCCAGTGATACTGTGGCAGTGGTTCTTTCTTTGAAAAACCTGATCAAAGAGCCATAAGATAGCGTTTAAGCCTCTTTCAAGCTAGTTTCAACATACTTACTTAAGGAAGTTATTTTGGAACCTCAACTTATGACGTTTGGTAGAATGAGACGTCTAAAGCTGGGACATAGAAGTCGCTTTCAATAGCATGTCACTATAAAAATTAATGTCGAACAAATCATTGTAGTAAACGTTATTAAGAAATGGAATACTTGATGGGTTTTCGTGTTCACTTCTATGGTTTTCAAACAATGGATCTTGTTTTTTTTCAAAAGCATTTTTGAACGACCTCTCACAAAGCATAATTTTCATCAGAATCAGAATCACAAATAGTGTCCATTTAAGAATGGTATTCCCGTCATACAGCTTTGGCTTTCGACTCCCGAGCATCTTCAGATAGAAAGGTTTTTCAAACCGATAGCTTGTTTCTGGATGATCATAACAAATTTTAGATTTAGATCATTCATAATGAACATTTGCGCAGATTGACTCTTATTGAAATCGATGTTATCAAGCTGTTAAATTTCTTTTCTAAAGCAATTTCTCTATCAACATTTCTGTTTTCTTCCATTTTTAAATCATTCTTGAGATCAAAAACTGTTTTCATTAAAGAATCCTTTTCTTGCACTTGTTCGAAAAGATTTTGCTTAAGACGTACAATCTCGGCATACTGTTCATTTGATCCTGAAAAACTGTTTTCAACTTTTGCTTTTCTTCAAATCTTTAACCTCATCTTTAATATCTGTCAAAGGCTCGTAGTCAAAGCTTGATTAACACTGTACAGTGCGTCACCTGGGTAGATAATTGTCAAACATAGATAATATCAGGAACATCTTGTTGAGTAGACGAGTTAGGATTCTGAAGTTATCTTTGTGCATATCATTCAGGTACTGAGAATAAGAAATGAATTGCTATCACTAGTTATTTCAGTATCCTGAACTGACTCACATCATTTAGACCTTGTTCAGAAGACGTCATTTATCTGCTCCACTTTGATTAAATGCAATCACATTTAGATTTTCTGGATTGGGGGTAAAACCTCAGTGAGTGCATCTGAGCATTCCGGACAGATACGCCATAAGAGGCAATCTGGCTGAGTTGATTTTACATCACAATCAAGTTCATGAGGCATCCAGATCATCGGCTTGATATCAGCATTGTGGGGTGATGACTGTCTAAGAGGTTTGAAAGTCGAGAAGTCCTGGAACTGCCAAAAATGCTTATTTCTTCCTCTGTTAAAGCTTGACCACCTGCTTGAGCTTCGAACCGCAACACTTTATCGTTGAACAAGTTTTCAAATCCCTTTTCGCTGACTTAGTACACTGCTTGGCCATAATGACCCTCCCATTGCAATTGTAACAAATAAGCAGTCCGCTGTTTCCCGGTTGCTTCCACTTGCACAGGTGTGTATATTCTTATGTTTCCAGCACATAAGTAGTTTGTCTCCCTGAACAGGTTGCACAGTTACTTATCACATAGATGGTTAAGCTTGTTTGACGAGGATTTGACGAATCCTTATCTGGATTGTAGTAGTAAGGATATCCGGGAAGTGACCACAGCAGTTAAGAATGACATCATGTGATTTAATGCGTCAATTGTAACAAACCCCTTTCTGGAACACTGCACAACTAGACTGGAGTCTGTTTGGGAAAATTCAGGTGTTGCTGTTGATAGGCTGTGGAACATATTCCAATTGTGTAGATGACGTTGTGGATATAAATTTGTGTGTAAACGGTGGCTTGATACTCATTTTGTAGGATAAGAAATTGAAATGTGGTGTTGATTGATTTGGTTGTGAATTGTTGAGTTCTGATAAGGTGTAACAACGTAAATATTGAATATGTGAAACGTGAAGTTGAGATAGAAGATACCTTGGGTGAGCGAGTAGATGAGATTGATAAGCTGGCTGAGTTAATTGGTGAGATGCAACTAACGCAAGAGATCGGAGTTGCGTGCATGCATCAAACGAACTTCATTATGCATGTCTTTCATGGTTGTTGCAGAAAGGATTGAAGCTGATCAACATTGGTAGTTGCAAGTCTTTTGACCAATAAAACATCATAACAAATTTGCCTCCATTCAATCAGAAGAGTTGTTTAAAGAACATGGATTATAACTTGAAAACTGCTCCAATGGGCATCTGTAGATGTTCATATCATTGAGTAACAGAGTGAACCTCAAGTAGTACTCATGTAGCGTCTCTCCTTTCTTGTAAGTGAACTTATCGAATTCATCATACAGCTTGCACTCACGTTCTTGTTTTGTTAATGACGTTCCTTGCATTAGCAGTTTAATCTTCTCCCAAAGATCTTTTGCCACACGATGTTGACTCACAAGAGCATAGATTTCAGTTGGTAGGCCTTGGAGAATGATGTTTATTGCTTTGATGTCACAATCTGCTTGAATGGCTTCAGCGGGAGTCAGTTCAACATATTCCTTAAGCCTTGTTACTCCATCCTCAGTGATTGAAGGCCAGACAAGTGGTCCTTTTTCAACAGAAGCAAGAATCATTCTTCCATGTGGTCTATTCATCATATACAGTTCCATTCTGCTTTTCCATGAATCATACAAGTGTTTTTCAAGCATCGGTGGTTTGTTGTCTCCTCCATGTAAAAGAAGTGATTTATCAGCAAGAGTCGTCATTGATGGTAGCAAAAGATTATAAATGATCGATCGTGGTAGAAAGAAATTGTGTTTGGTTACGTGATTGTTGAGTCTTGAAATGAAACTACACGGGATTTTACAATTCTTGACAAAACCGGGAAAACAAGTGTTTGTTTCACGGGATTTTACAAGTCAAAGAAATAACCGTATAATTAAAAAATCGAGTTGTTAAGTTTTAAACTTAATTTGGTTTCACTAGTTCGGTTAAAGAAAATTAGCTAGTTCGGCCCTACTCGTTCGGTCCAACTCGTTCGGTCCTACTCGTATCATCCCTACTTAGTTTCGTCCCTGTTCGTTCAGTACTGACAAGTCGGTCCCAGTTCATTCGGTCCTACTCGTTCGGTCCTACTTGTTGTCACTAGTTCGGTTCCTCTTGTTCGGTTCAAACTAGTTCGGCCGACAAAGATTAACTCGTTCGGTTCCCAAATAGAAATAGCTAGTTCCGGTACTCCAAAGAGAAGAGCTCGTTCGGTCTAAAATAAGATTAGCCTAGTTCGGTCCCACGTCGGATTTCCAACACTATAATATTCTCGTGTCGTCAACCACTAGAAAATCTTGTTCGTTCTCCTCGTTCGGTTTCCAACAACTCGAAACACAAATTCAAACTCAAAAAACAGGTAAAAAATTTTTAATGATTTTTAGCAAAAATTCTTGTACAACTAGTGTTACTAACCCTATAAAAGCAATAAAAATGAAAACTTTAAGGTTTTTAAGCCAAAAAATTTGAATCACTAATTTGCTCTTTGTAAAGGTTTTTGAACACAAATCAAACACAAAAACTAAACACACCACTCCATGGCTCTTGATACAATTGAAAATACTAGTAATCTAATGATCAACCAAGAACAAAGTGAGATGTGGGTTGTGACGTTAATGAGAGAATTGGATGAAAATAGATGAATTGATTAAAATGGAAATTGTAAAATGGCACAACCAACCCACTCACAAGACTGAGGAAGAGGGGCTATATATCTCCTATTGGGGGCCGGCATGGCAGGATGGGACCCACCCATGGCCCTTGGGCCGGAAAGATTACTAATCTAATCATTAAACAAAACTACGAGCAAATACCTGTACACTTGGAAGTGGACCGACACTATTTCATGTTATCCAACATATTTGCCCAAAAGGCCCATGTGTAAAGCTTGGTAGGATTTCATCTATCTAAATATGTTGATTTAATGGTTTAAATTAATTTGAACACACTTACCTAAATATATAATTTATGTCGGGAAGAGGAATTCACAAGTTGTAATTATAAGTAGTCTTAGCATCTTATTTTTAAGCTTAGCATGGGAGAAGTGAAAAATCGGGGATGATGAAGTTATCTTTTAGACACTTAATTATGCTTTTTGTTCTATGATCCTAAAAGTTACCAATGAGGTAATGAGAACAATACATTATGTCAACACAAATAAGTAGTAGTTAGGTAGTTAATTATCAAGAAAAACCATAAAAAGAGAATAATCTTAGAAAATGGGAATTCGGGTGTTTTATAACTTGTGATCTCTTAATTCTCTCAACAAAAATCTTTGCTACTTTTCAAATGTTTAGTTGGGAAATTTTCGAGGTATTTGGTTATAAGGCATGTGATATTGCGTGAAGACACACAATGGTTTAGTTTGGGGAATTTTGATAAGCGTAGAATACACATATTCCTTTATGCCTAAAACAACCCAAATAAACCCAAAACAGATCAAAAATGGCAAAAATATGCTTGTATTTGTGTTTTGTGTGTGCAGGTATGGATAAGTCACAAATCACAAGAAAACAGTCAAAATCGAGCAAGCACGGACACGAGAACCAGAAGAGTACAAAGCCGAAGCCAGAAAAGCCAAGCCTCAGTCAAAATCAGCCAAGAAAAAATCAAAGTCAGTCAAAGATGGTCAACAAAAGTCAACAAGACCCACAATATTCCATTTTAACCCTTAACTCTCACAAAAGTCCAAAAATGAAACAGTTTTAACATGGTCGAATAAAGGAGCGGGAACTCTTTTACTATTTCATCCGTCTTCTTCATTTCACCCCCATGGTAAAACAAGGGGCAAATCAAAATTAGAGGGTGATTAAGTCAATTCAAGAGGTCTACATCACAAACCCAGGGTCAAATCAGTCTTTAATCAAAGGATTCATTAAAGAAGAGCCACATCATCAAGTAAAGAAGCACAAATTGTGATGGGTTTTGTGCTAAACTTACTCACAAAACTAACACAAACGTCACATCAAAGAATGCCACGCTGGCAATCCTCAGGTGTCCACAAAATAATTTCTTGTAATTTCCTTTTCTAGTAATGTAATTCAGTTTTCGATTAATGAAATTCAGTTTTAATTTGTTATAAGCT
>BQNB010125809.1:6567-19704 GCA_026074375.1 Tanacetum coccineum | reverse complement strand
CCCCAAAGTGCTTATTTGTTTCTTTAAGCTTATGGCATATTGTTTATGCCTAATTCTTGCTCAGTCTTGCTTATTAGGCTTGTTTTAAGTTGTTTGTAGTTTAGTTGACTCAGGCTTGAGCTTATTCTAGCTTCTTAGTTTCTTAAGTTTAGTATGAAAGGTTTAAAAAATATTAAGTCGTATCTGTCTATTTAATAAGCTGTTTTCTAGCTTATTTGTGATTTTGAAAAAAGTTGTCTTCACAAAAGTTGTTGAGATTAAGCTGTTTAATAAGTTTGCTCAAAAAGATTTAAAAATAAAAAAAATTCAAAAAGGGAAGCCACAGGTTCGAACCTATGACCTCACCTTCCATACCAAACGAATTTAACACACGCACTCTTAACCAATAGCGCCCTTGGGACTTTTACGTCCAATGTTGTTTTCAAAATAAATTTAACATCTTTTGAGTTCTCTTTTAAAATAAGCACTCGAAGATTTTTCAGGGCTTATTCGTTTAAGCTTTTTCTCAGCCATCATTTTTCCTGCATTATTCACATCATAAGTAATTTTTAGTATTTTTCTAGCATTTTTAATTCTAAGTTTAGTATTTTTCTTGAATTTATTTTGTTTAAAAACTTTAAAAATTATAAAAAAATAAAATAAAAATAAAAAAAATTCTTTTTTTCGAAAATTTTCTTTTATTATTTAGAAGGTTTAGAAATTAAATTTGCGATCATAGGTCTTTAATTTGATATACTTGCTTATTTGTTGCGTTTTTATACATTCCTGTTAACGTTTTTGTGTTTGATTTCTTAATTGCTTAGTCATTTACTTTCCTTTGCATCTGTAGAAATAGAAAACCAAATTAAAACCTTGAATTATTCAAATTTGCGATCACAAACTAGACCAACTTTCCATTCACACTTCGCCGAGGAAAAACGACCCGAGAGGTTTTAGGAATTGCTTTGGTCAAAAGCAAGTTTCTTTAATCTTTTGGAATACGTATACTACTATTATATAATTGTATTTGCTTCTTAATTACACATACTTGTTTGTGTGTATTGTTTGGAGCGGATCATGTACCGAATGGACTATCGAGATATATTTATAATCATTTATTGTAAATATTTTCTTATACTACTTATCTATTTTGTTAAATAGTATAAGTATATAGTACTAAGATATGGGTTCGATATGGTATTTTTGGAGTTAAGTCATCAACCATTACACCACTAAAACATTAAGATAACCGTACAACATGCGTCTAGCCTCTATACATCATACCTGAGAAACTGTTTTAGAAATGAATGATTAAAATGGGACATTAACTGGACTAGGTCATGTTCGGATATCATTGCATTTGCTTGTGTGATTGAGATTTGGTTGCTAAAGACTTGCTTGAGGTGAGTTCTCATAGCCCCATTTTTATAGTTTTTCCGTTGGGGGAAAATGATACTCAAATTGTTTTGAAATGTGATTTTCTTAACTGTGCAAAATATGGTTTTTTTGGGACAATTATGTACTTATGATTGCTATGTGAATATATGTAATGTGAGTTTACTTGCATGTACTATGTTTGGCATGGTAAGGGTTGTGATTTTACTTGCATGTACTGTGTTTAGCATGACAAGGGTTGTGGTTTTACTTGCATGTACTGTGTTTGGCATGAAACGGTTGTGGTCCTGCCCTAATATAGTGCTCCAGCTGGTAGGCCCTTTAGGTGCGTAAGTAACATATCAGAGTTGCGGCCCCAAGATCATTGGTATATGCTAGTTTTGGTGACTAGCGGGGATGCTAGGTCATCACACATGATTAGCGGGGATGCTAAGTCATGGGTTTGTTGCATATATTCACTGTCATATAGTACTATTGTCCATTGTTTAAATGATTGGCACAACAACTAGGTTTAAGGTCAAACCTACAAGCTCACCAACATTATTGTTGACGTTTTCGAGTATCATTTTCATGTTAAGTAAATGATCGTTAAGGTTGTGGTGTATGTGGCATACTTTTAGAGAAACTCGTAGGAATCTTGTTTGAGAAGTCTTGCATTTGATGTTTGATATGGATTTGGTTTTCTTAAGGATTGTTGATCTAGGATTGATATGGACCCTTGCGTGGGCTTAAGGTTGTAATAATTGGCGACTATGTGTTGTGTTCTTGGATGGGACATCACTCAAGGTTGTTTTGAGGTTGATGGTCATCATGGAACTTTTATTAATGCATTTTATTTTTCTTAATTATGTATCTTGTGTTATGATTGATCATTATGTTACATTCCTGTGTTTCCGCCGCTGACAGGGTGTGACAAAACCTATAACTAAAAGTAAGTCATGTGGAATATGAAATGTTATAGATTAACTGGATGGCTATTGCATGAGTCACCTCATGCACACTATTTTGCAATTGAATTCCATTGGATAAATACTATATTCAAAGTGATTAAACTATTCCTAAACTCTTAGCTAAATAATAAAATTATTGTACCAGGTTTAAGGTAGTGAAATGGGTCACTTTTAGTACAGGTCAAAATAGGCATGACCATATTGGGTTGATCTCTATTTTTTTTCTTTCTCAAACAAAAAATATGTATAAACACTTACAATATTACGGATGATTATAAAATCTGCATTTTTGTCAATAATATATATAGTCAAACTACCCACTATATCTTTACAGCTTGTGTTAAACCAGATCGTCTTCCATTTGATGAGGGGCTAAAAGTTAGAGGCAATTACACAAATGTACGAATGCGTTATAAACCTGTGATTTTAGGAATGAGTTAATGAGATAAAGTATTCAACCATTGTTGAATAAATATATCAAAAGCAATAAAAATTGTAATCCGCCCAACCTACTCATTTTGTTATGTCTAATAAGCATGTTATGTAACAATCCGCATTTTAGTGTCATTCTATGCCAATAAATATTCTTCTATTTATTTTAAACTTTCACGCGTTTACTTTTAATTTCTACCGTTTAGTTAAATAGCGTAAACTAAAAATCAACAATTAACGTAAACCGACATCAAACAAATAAAAGTTTACATCAAACAAGTGTTATATTATTTTTACGAAGAAAATTTATGACTTTTCACTTTTTATTTTTATTGGTTACGTAAAATATTTATGTTTCACAATAAATTACATTTTTGCATGCATGTAAACCCTTAAACCCATCTATACTTCAACAAATACCCACACTAATACCCAATACCTCACAATTTTTATAAAACTTATTCTAGAAGCCATTTTGGCCGTCCCCTTTGTACACTACACAAGAAATAAAACCAAATGCTCCACTAATGTCACTTCTACTTAACATACGGAGGAGGAGAGCACTTTTCCTGGCTAAGTCATTCCATCTAATCCAATGTAATACTAGTCCTTGTTAAGCTCTAAACCATTCATAAGTCCATGGTTTTGATTAGTGGTTTAGTAGATATTTCTACTATAAATAGAGCCCTAATGCAAGCCTTCATTCACACACTTATCTCTTGCAAACAAAATCAAATTTCTTTCTCTTGTTTCTCTTTAAAAACCTACAACAAGAATTGGGTACCAAAAGGGTTCCATAGTCTTTATTTCTACCACCTTACAAGTATAACAAGATTGGTTTAAGGTTATTCTAAGGTGTTTACAAGTAAAGGGTTAAGCATAATCAAGGGCTTATAAAGAATCAATGTTAGGGTTTTTATAAAGGATTTTGGGTTGAATAATTAGGATTTGATTTGTGTTCATCTCTTCTTTCTTTCATACAAGGTCTGTCATTAACTCTAAACTTTCATCATTTTCATACATATATATTTGTTATATTGTTAAATCACCAACTAGTTATTATTTTATAAAGTTTATAAAATAAAACAAGTTCATACATGAAACCCAACTGTTAGGGCCTGTTACGAGTGTGGTAGTACCGATCATGTCAAGTCAGCTTGTCCTAGGTTAAATCAAGCACAAGGACCAGGAGGGAACCATCCAAACCAAGCTTTAGCTATCAATGGGGGTCAAGGTCGTGGGAACCAAGGGAATAAGGCAAGAGGTAGGGCATTCATGTTAGGAGCATATGTGATAACCGGTAATATTCCCAGGGCTAAGTATAATAAAATATTATAGTTTTGTATGTTGAAATCTTTCGATCTTGTCAGTTTTCCTGATGAAAGCTGAAAAGTTGACTTTTGTTGTCTATTTTGCGTAAAAGCGATTTCGGTTTAACGGGTGTTTTGATGAAGTTTTATGTTCGTGAATGAATCATTTATGATACGTTTTTCTGTTTTAGAGTGGTTTTGAGGTTTTCAGTGCTTTCGGGGAAGTTTTCCCGCATTTAGTAAAAAATCGCCACGCAGCGCGTACCGGCACTACAGTTTATTTAAGTGTAGAGATTTATGAGGTTGAGAATGTGTTAATGGGTTTATTTATTTATATTAAATTTCATTTTATTGAAATAACTTCGATTTAAATTGTAAACGTGAGTGTGAGTTTTGAAAGTTTCAGAAAACAGTTGTTTTCATGGAATTTCGGTTAAAAGCTGTAACAGTCGTATAAAGGTGAAATTTTGGGTGAATTAAGTTTCCAAAGTTACATTTTGTGATTTGATGTGTTTTTATAGTATGAGTAAGTTCGGTTGGAGTTTTTGTCAAAAATTTATGTTTTGGTCTTGGAGTCAGTCGGAGAACGGCTCAAAATGGATTTTTGTAGCTATTTAAGGTGATAAGTGTCGTATGAATAATCCAGGTTTATGGAAAAATGATTTTGAAAGCAATGAAAATGATAACTAAGTTTGGGTGACATTTTAAATATATGAAAATTTAGCTTTTAAGTGATCCCGACACAAAAGGAAGAAACCCGAGACCCTTCCTAGGATCATTTTTCGGTTAGAAAGAACAAGGAGAGACAAAGTTGCTATTTTTTTTAAGCTATCATGTCCCCTTTAGTACCCATATTCCACCACCTTATCCCATTTTCACATACATGTGTCATTTTGAAAATCAAAACACAAAAACTCTGTCTTTTTCTTTTTATATCTGGCCAAACCACAAGGGAGAAGGAAAATAAAAGTTTTGAAGATTTTGCCAAGAACACGGGTTAAGATTTTATTATTGGGTTGATAACTAATAGTTTCGGGTTGTAGAAACAAGGTTTTAGTCTTTCACGCGCTTTTGTTTCCATCGAACCAAGCTCATCAAACAAGTAAGTTTTTATAAACTTTGAGTTTAAGTTGTACTTTCTGTGATGGTGATGTTCTAGGACGCTAGTAGTTGTACAAGTTGATCGCCAAAAAGATCGAAACTTGAAATCAAAAATGAAAAAAAGGGTGTTTATACGTCGGCTTAAAAAGAAAAGGAAGAAAAAGTTTTTGAGTTTAAATAAAATTGTTGTTGTCGTAATTTTTTGTTTTATAAAAATGCTTATGAGCCTTATTTGGAAAGTTTTGCTTTTTCAATAAGCTCAGGGGATATAGTTATTGGGGTTAATGATTTTGGTATGGGCTGTTTGTTGGACTGCCCATTCAGGGTGCGTTCCGATTTGTTTTGAGCCTCCAATAGGTGTGTTTGGTTGGTCACGGCCCAACAAGGGTCCATTTGGTTGATTTCGGCCCAACGTGGGTCCGTTTGGTTTCGGTTTGGGTGTCAATTTGGGCTCGGCCCAATTGACTTTGGCTTTTTTTTCTTATTGAATTTGGCTTATATTAAGCTTATAGCTTAATAGATTTTGGCTTATCCAGTTTTAGCTTATTTTGATTTCGGCTTATTTGAGGTTTTTATATATATATCTATATTATATAGATTATAATATATATTATTATATATATATATATATTATTACTATATATATATATAATTCGGGTATTTTTTTTCCTGAAGGTTAGGGTTTTGTTGGCGTTACCGGCTTATATATATTATATATATAGATTATAGTTCAAGCTTGTAGATTATTGATTCGGCTTAATGGGCTACTATGTTCATTGGGTTTTGATTTGTATTTTGAGGTATTAAAAAGAAGTATGGGAATAGTTTTCGTTATCGGGCTATGTATTTTGGACCATGAGGGACCATATTGACCCAATATCAAATAAATTAAGTTTGTGACTTGGTAAATGAACTTAAAGAATGTTGTGTTGGACTAAGAGGAGGGGACTTTTGTGGACTTGTCAATTTTGAAGAGGTTATTTTTCCACGGTTTAATAAATCATGTCAATGGTATTGATATTGTGATTGTCTATAAAAACGTTAGATTTGTGAAAATTGTTTTGGATAAAAGTTTAGTACCTTGGAAAAGTCATAAAGACGTGCAGGTCATGCGATTTTTGTAAGGATGTATACTTTGTGTTTTGCTAAAAAGAGATAAAATTTTCAATGTTTTAACGATAAATGATAAATCGTTTATTTAACTTGAAAATTTAATACAATACGAAAGATGAAATTTCCCGAAATTTTTCTTAAATATTTACTATTTATAACCGTTGTGTCGATTTTAATTGAGGAAATGGAAAGGAGAATCTTAAGGAAGATTAAGTGTTGAGGTAAAAGCTTTTAGACATATTTAATGACGAAACATTGTACCCCGTTAACCCGATAATAAGTCAAAAATAATAATAAAATATTATTATGTTATTTAAATTATCAAGTATTCGTGTACATATATATTTAAATATATATGTCGTATCGACTACGGAAATGTGGATTATTTATCTTTGGCTTTTGAGCTCTTGCTCATTCCTTTTCGTCAGTTTTTTGCGGAGTATTTTGGTTGAATGTATCGTTCAAAAATTTGGGGTGTTGAGGTTTGTTGTATTGGTGTCACACTTTGCCCAAGTGTTTTTGAGTCATTTTCGCGTAATTACCACACAACCATAATACGAGGTAAAGTTTTGATAACGAGATAAAGTCTTGGTAACAAGACGGCGGTTTTTGTAATGAGTTAACGGTATGAGATAACGAGATTGGAATGATATGAATTTGGAATGGAATTTTAGGATGAAAATGAGGATTTGCGTGAGTTAAGGCGAACACTTGTACAATAAGATAATTTTGTACAAGTATTGATATAGTGAGTATATATATTAGGTCGTTGCCGGGTACATTGTGCGCTTGCATAAAGATTTATTGTGTCCTGCTTTATTTGAGATTGTGCGGTTGCTTTGATTGCTGATTGAGGTGAGTTCTCGTAGCCCCACTTTTTACTGGTTTTTCCGTTAGGGGAAAATGATACTCAAATGTGTTTTGAAATGTTTTGAATTGATCTGTGCAAAATGTGGTTTTGTTTTTGGGACAAGTTATGTGCTTATGACTGCTATGTGAATATTATATGATGCATGATTGTTTAGATCGGATGGGTACGCCTACCCAGTGTTTCTGAGATTATTGGATCGGATGGGTACGCCTACCCAGTATATGTGTGATTATTGGAGTGGATGGGTACGCCTACCCAGGTTTGTGTGTGGTCCTGCCCTAATTTTAGTGCTCCAACTGGTAGGCCCTTTAGGTGCGTAAGTGACATATGGTTATTGATTAGCGGTGATGCTAAGGTTGTTTGCATATATTCACTGTCATATAGCACTATTGTCCACTATTGATATATTGGCATAGCTTTTGGGTTTATGGTCAAACCTACGAGCTCATTAACATTATTGTTGACATTTTCGAGTATCATTTTCAGGTGTGTCAAATCAAAGGTATGTGATTGGTATTAGAAGAGAAAAGATGTACCCCAAGGGGACTGTGTAGAGATGGACGTAGTTTTGACTTATGTTAAGATTTTAACTTGTAAAGTTCTGTAAAACTTCAGTTTTATGAATGTAAATTATAAAGTGTATGATCTTGTATCTTGTGCGATGAATGGTATTGTTACAGCCCGTGTTTCCACTATTGACGGGGTGTGACAGATTGGTATCAAAGCCAAGGTTAATAAAGTTTATAAAATAAAACAAGTTTATACATAATCAAAGAAATACATATTCATGATGAAAAGGTGTTTAAAATATGTTTGAATGCAAGAACATATTTTATTTGATATATTGCAAGTGTTGGTTAAATTATATAATTGATTGTTAAATCAATTATTACAAGTTTATTTATAGAGTTTTATAAATAAAAGATTGATTTGGACACATTGGACATAAAATAGATGGACATAAATTAGAGGACTTAAAATATACTTATAATGTTGTATTAGTGATTTTAGAGGACTTGTAATACTTAAATTATGTTAGAATTTATAAAAAAAGTTTTAT
Organism: Tanacetum coccineum; assembly: GCA_026074375.1. Taxonomy (NCBI): domain Eukaryota; kingdom Viridiplantae; phylum Streptophyta; class Magnoliopsida; order Asterales; family Asteraceae; genus Tanacetum; species Tanacetum coccineum. Next base: position 11,493 of record BQNB010125809.1, on the reverse strand, counting down.
AAATATATATTTGGACAGTTTGTATATTCTGTTCTTGCACGAATTTTTATGCAAAAGTTTAGACCAGATGAAAAAAATAGTACATCTCAAGACGATTCCTAATATATAAAGAACTCGAAAAACGAATGAAAAACGAAGGAGATATAAATTTTACAAGATTTTGATAATTAAATATATTAAAAGTATTTTTATATACAAGATTTCGATAATTAAATTTATAAAAATTATTTTTATACATAACAGTTTGTATAAACTGCTACTGTACAAAATTTTATAAAGTCATTAAACACTTTATTAAGATAGATCATCTCGACACGATTTCGTACATATAAAAAACGCGTAAAACAAGAAAGTTATGAGTTTTTAAAGATTTCGAAAAGCTGTGAAAAACTGCGAGAAACTATAGAAAATGAAATCGGAGTTTTTGAAGGCTTTCGAGTCTAATTTGGCCAAAGTATAAAACTACAAACTTGTTCAGAATGACGTTTTACAATACGTATTATGTTTTCGAATACTAAAAGTGTATAAATATTGAACTAGAAATTATAAAAGCTAGTTAACTTTATTTTCCTGGCATTATTAGTGTTGGTTCGCTTGGATTATAAAAACTTTAGGAAATATTTTATCATTACTTGTAAAATATTTATGCGCGGTTTAAAACCTTATAAATATTATTTTATAAAACACTTGAACTATATATCGTGATGCTTTATAAATAATAAAAATACCAAATCAAGCAAAATGACTATAATTAATTTTACAATTATTAGAAAATGTTTCGAAGGCATATACTTGGACATTAAATAGCAAACGTAACTTAAACATTGTTTCAACTCTTATAACTAAACGAAAACTATTAGGTGGTGATATAACATTATAAATTGCATTGTGGTAATTATTTTCAAGTACATATTTCTTATACGACATATAATTAATTAGGTTGCATTCCGGATCATTCGTGACATTTCACCTTATTGATTTTGCTATAATTAATACATTCACTTAAGGTGAGTTTCATAGCCCCTATTTTACTTGTTTTGAACTATTTTGAGGGAGAATACATGCGCATTTTCAAACTCGTTTACATACTTGATTTCCCAACTCGTTTACAAAATCGTTTACATACACGTTTACAAACTTGTTTATATACTCATTTACATACTCGTTTTCATACTAATTTACATATCTCAAGGCGAGATACATTGCTCATATTACGAAAGGACACAAGTACAACACTTTCCAAATATGTAGAGTAATTACGTAGCGGTGCCTAAGTAGCGATAACCCACCAAGCCCACTATCATGAACTGTTAATTACATTGTGTAAGTGCGAGTGTTGTAAATAGATCTATTTGGGATTGACATCCCCGTTCGGGTGAGTAGCGCTTACTAGTTCGACGGATTGAGCTAACAGACGTATACCATGTCGGGTTTGGGATGTTATGGGTTGACATCTACACGGGGCATTCACTGGCATTAAATTGCATACATACACATCGTAGCGTCAATTTTATGAGCTTAGTGCAGTCGTAATTACATTTGGTGATATTCTATGTGTTACAATGTCATTCACTTTGAAATCTTGTGATCCACACTACTTTTACTAAACGTCACTAGTTGTTAAACACTCTTTTATGATAATGTGCTCAAAGTAGTAAACAATAAACTCTTTTAGTCTTGAATTTACATGTTCATAAATCTATGAACTCACCAACTTTATGTTGACACTTTTAAGCATGTATTTCTCAAGTGAATTAGATGCTTGGCATATCTGGTGTGCATTGGAGTCTAGACTTTTCAAGAGTACATTCATGGATTTCTACAAATCAAATCTCGTTGTGTTATTTCATGCTTTTCATTGTGATGCAAACTTCAGGACAAATGTTATATCAAGTTAAATTTCAAGAAAAATCAATGAGATTACTTTTCAAACGACTCAGTTAGAGGTTGTTCTCTCATATCTTGTGCTATTGTATTATGAAGTAACGATCCCGGACCTTATTCCGCTGCGACCTAATTTGGAGGTGTTACAGATTGGTATTCAGAGCCAAGGTTATAGAAAACTAGGTTGCATATTTTACCTAGACTATAACCGTTTTCACAAACATTGCATCACATCAAACTTTTTCATGTGCACACACACTACTTGTTTACTTACTTACGTTACTTGCTTACATGACATACATATATACATATATGCTTACATTCTCTTATGTATATTTTACATTTATTTATATAAGAGTTATTTATATAAATACTAGAACATTTCTTAAGGCAATGTAATACTATAAGATCGTATGTCCTAAACATTATCTAAACATTAATTCATCTTATATGATATTTTACCATCACCTTATAAACTATCTCGTTATTAATTCATAAAATAATAAACTACATTGCTTTCATCATATACACTATTATTTTGCACTATTTTGACGAAAATAAGCATCACATCGTTAGCCCTCCAATATACATAGCCTGATCAACTATGTATAATTCAGGAAGGGCCATGCCATGCTGAGAAGTAGTCACCTTAAAGCTTTTGTCAAAATTAAATTTCTACTTATATTCTTGAAGATCAAAACTTTTGTGTGCGTATTCATAAAACGTGTTCATAACGGGGAACCAAATTAAGGCAACTCAACTTGAATTTCAAGACGAAATTCTTTTAACACGGGGAGACTGTAACAATCCGCATTTTAGGGTCATTCTACCCCAATAAACATTCTTCTATTTATTTTAAACTTTTACGTGTTTACTTTTAATTTCTACCGTTTAGTTAAATCGCGTAAACTAAAAATCAACAATCAACGTAAACCAACATCAAACAAAAAAAAAGTTTACATCAAACAAGTGTTATATTATTTTTACGAAAATAATTTATGACTTTTTACTTTTTATTTTTATTGGTTACGTACAACGTTTACGTTTCGTAATAAATTACATTTTTGCATGCATGTAAACCGTAAAACCCATTTATACTTCAACAAATACCCAAACTAATACCCAATACCTCACAATTTTTATAAAACTTCTTCTATAAGCCATTTTGGCCATCCCCTTTGTACACTACACAAGAAATAAAACCAAATGCTCCACTAATGTCACTTTTACCTAACATAGGCAGGAGGAGAGCACTTGTCCTTGCTAAGATATTCTATCTACTCCTATGTAATACTAGTCCTCGTTAAGCTCTAAACCATTCCTAAGTCCATGGTTTTGATTAGTGGTTTATGTGATAACCGGTAATATTTTTCAAGGCTAAGTATTATAAAATTTTATAGTTTTGTATGTTGGAGTCTTTCGATCTTGTCAGTTTTCCTGATGAAAGCTGAAAAGTTGACTTCTATTGTCTATTTTGCGTATAAGTGGTTTCGGTTTAATCGGGAATTTGATGAAGTGTGGAGTTCGTAAATGAATCAATTATGATTCGTTTTCCTGTTTTAGAGTGGTTTTGAGGTTTTTAGTGCTTTCCGGGAAGTTTTCTCGTGCTTAGCGAAAAATCATCACGCAGCGCGTACCGGCACAACAGTTAATTATGTATGGAGATTTATCAGGTTGGAAATGTGTTGATGGGTTTATTTATTTAATAAATTCATAATAATGAAATTACGTCCATTTAAATTGTAAATCATGAGTGTGAGATTTGAAAGTTATCAGAAAAACAATTATTTTCGTGAATTTTGGTAAAAGACAGTAACGGTCGTAAAAAGGTGAAATTTTAGGTGAATATAAGTTTCCAAGCTGTATTTTGTGGTTTGAAGTGTTTTTAAATGGATAAGCAAGGTTCGGTTGAGTTTTGTCAAAAATTCATGTTTTCGGTCCGGAGTCGGTCGTTAACGGCTCAAATGGATTTTTGTAGCTATTTGTGATAAGTGTCGTATGAATAATCCAGGTTTATGGAAAAATAATTTTAAACGCAATGGAAATGATAACTAAGTTTGGGTGACGTTTTAAATAGATGAAAATTTAGCTTTTAATTGATCCCGACACAAAAAGAAAGATCCAAGACCCTCCTTGGATCCCATTTTGGACGCCTAGGGGATAAGGGGACAAGATGGCTAAAATTTTGCTATGATGTCTCACCTAGTACCATAATATACCTCCACCAGCTCAACCATTTCACATACATGCATCATTTTGAAATCAAAAGAAGAAAAAAACATCTCTCTCTCTTTTTCTCTATATCCGGCCGAACCACAAAGGAGAAGAAAAACAAAGATTTTGAAGATTTTGCCAAGAACACAGGTTAAGATTTTATTATTGGGTTGTTAGCTAGTAGTTTCTGGTTGAAGAAACAAAGTTTTTAGTTATATTCGCGCGTCTCAATCGAACCAAGCTCATCAAACAAGTAAGTTTTTATAAAACTTTGAATTTAAGTTGTACTTTTATGATTATGGTGATGTCTAGACGCTAGTTGTACAAGTTGATCGCCAAAAAGTTCGAAACTTGAAATCAAAAATATAAAAAGGGGTGTTTATGCGTCGGGTTATGAAGGAAAGGAAGAAAAAGTTTTTGAGTTTAAATAAAATGGTTGTTGTGGTAATTTTTTTGTTTTATAAAAATGCTTATAAGAGCTTGTTTGGAAGTTTTGCTTATTCAATAAGCTAGGATATAGCTTATTTGGGCTTATGTGATTTTAGTATGGGATGTTTTCTTGGACCGGCCCATCAAGGGTGCATCCGGTTTGTTTCTAGCCCGACAAAGGTGCGTTTGGTTGGTTTCTAGCCCGACAAGGGTCCGTTTGGTTGGTCTCGGCCCAACAAGGGTTCGTTTGGTTTTGGTTTGGGTGCCACAATTGGCTCAACCCATTTGACTTTGGCTTATTATTTTCGATTATCAAATTTGGCTTATATTAAGCTTATAGCTTAATGGATTTTGACTTATTCGGTTTTAGCTTATTTTGGTTTCAGCTTATGTGAGCAT
>BQNB010125808.1:823-19704 GCA_026074375.1 Tanacetum coccineum | reverse complement strand
CTCTAAAGATTTAAAGGCACTATTTGTACGGAATCAGGTGTACGGTGTGCACTGATCATAAGAGTTTACAACACATTCTTAATTAGAAAGAGCTGAACATGAGGCAACGTCGTTGGTTAGAGTTGCATAGTAATTACGATTGTAAGATTCGTTATCACTCGAGAAAAACAAATGTTGTTGCTGATGCTTTGAGCAGGAAGGAGCGAATTAAACCATTAAGAGTTTGACTATTGGCTTGGATCTTCCTAAACAAATCCTAAATGCTCATACCAAAGCACAGAAACCAAAGAACCTCAAGAATGAAAATGTAGGAGGTATGATCAGGAAGGATATACCGAAGGAGAAGTTAGAACCCCATGTAGATGGAACTCTATGCTTAAATGGCAAGAGTTGGTTGCCATGATATGGTAAGTTAAGGACTGTGATTATGCATGAGTCCCACAAGTCAAAATACTCTATCCATCTGGGTTCTGACAAGAACATGAAGAAACTATATTAGTGGCCCAATGTGAAGGCTTATATCGTCACCCATGTTAGCAAATGTTTGACATGTGCTAAGGTCAAGGCTGAACACCAAAGGCCATCGGGTTGTTGGTGCAACCCGAGATACCTCAATAGAAGTGGGACAATATCACTATGGATTTTGTCATAAAGCTTCCTAAGTCATCACAAGGTTGTGACACCATTTGGATGAATGTTGACCTACTTACTAAGTCTGTAATTTTCGTACCAATAAGGGAAACTGATCCCATGGAGAAACTGGCAAGAATGTACCTAAAGGAGGTAGTCATGAGGCATGGAATACCTATCTCAATCATTTGTGATCATGACTCTAGGTTTGCATCAAATTTCTGGAGGTCACTTCAAAAGGCTTTGGGTACTAGTTTGGATATGAGTATTGCATACCATCCATAAACTGATGAACAAATAGAGAGGACTATTCAAACTCTCGAGGATATGCTGCGGTCTTGGGTGATCGACTTTAAAAATGGTTAGGTTAACCAATTGCCATCGGTCGAGTTTTCATATAACAATAGCTATCACGTTAGCATCAAGGCTGCACCATTTGAAGCACTTTAAGGTCAAAAGTGTCGTTCACCTGTGTGTTGGACTGATGTTGGAGAAGTTCAACTCACCGGTCCAGAAATAATTCAAGAGACGACCAAGAAGATTGTCCATATCAAGCAAAGAATACTAGCCGCACATGATAGGCAAAAGAGTTACGCCAATTTAAAGCACAAGCCAATGTAAATTCAAGTTGGGGATAGTGTTATACTTAAGGTTTTTCCTTGGAATGAGGTCGTACATTTTGGCAAACGGGGGAAGTTAAACCCTAGGTATGTCAGACCATTCAAGGTGTTGGAAAAGGTTGGAGCCATTGCTTACAAGCTTGAGCTTCCTCAAGAGTTGAGAAAGGTTCACAATACGTTTCATGTATCCAACATGAAAAAGTGCCATACCAATGAACCATTAGCCATTCCATCGGATGGACTTCATAGTACTTATAATCTCCATTTTGTCGAGGAACAAAAGTGCCATGCCAACGAACCATTAGCCGTTCCGTCGGATGGACTTCATATTAATGACAAGCTTCATTTTGTCGAGGAACCAGTAGAAATCATGGATCGTGAAATTAAACGATTGAAACAAAGCCATATCCCAATTGTCAAGGTTCGATGGAACTATAGGCAAGGCCCTGAGTTTACATAGGAACGCGAGGATCAATTTCGAAAGAAATATCCACATCTCTTCACAAAGACCGCACCGGTGTCAAGTGTCGCGTCTTAAGCCTTGAGGACAAGGCTCATTTAATGGGGGAGACTATAACACCCAGTGTTTTAGGGTCGTTTATGACGTCAAGAAATTCACAAATTATTATTAGTATTCTACGCGTTTACTTTTAAATCATAATCGTTAAGTTAAATCGCGTAATCTAAAAATTATCATTCATTGTAAACGGGCATCAAACAATTAAATGTTTACATCAAGCACGTGTTAAGTAATTATTTGGAGGATGATTATTATCTTTATACATTTTATTTTTGTTGGTTACGTAAAGTGTTTACGTTTCGTGATAAAATACGTTTAGGCATTCCCGGAACCACCAAAACTTTTCTACGCTTCAAAAACAGGCACCAAAAAATTAAAGTTTTAATGACAAGCAATCAATTTATTATGTATTGAATTTTTTCAAAAGTAAAAATTAACTCTACAGATAATATTTATTTTTGTTTGTTACGTAACTTACATATTTTCGCGATAAATTTACGTTTAGCACTCCCGGAACCGGCACCAAAACTTTTCTGCGCTTTCCAAGACAATACCCACTTTTATACCCAATACATAAAAGTTACAAAAATATCTCACTTATATCACTCTTTGGCCGAAATTCTTGCAATGTATACAAAGTTATACAAGAAAAATGAAAGAAAACTTACATCTTGGTCAATGTACAACACCTTCCATTTAAACCACACCATACCTTGTCTCTTTGACCAAGACCAAGACCAAGAGTCCTCCCTAAGACCCTCCTCATGTTCCTTGGACTTTTATTACACCTTTTGACTAGTTATACTCTTATATAATACTTACATGCATACAAGTAACACATATGTAGCAAAACACTTGGTAAAAATCACAAAAACTCCCTCTCTTGCTCACATATAAGCCACGGCTCACACACCCCTCTAAGCAATCCATACAAAATTTTCTACAACCTATACACATCTAATACAATGCAGGAAATTAAACACACAAATATGCAAATTAATCTAAACTAAACTAAACTAAAACACTAATAAATAAGAATTAAACAACTTCACTCCCCGGCAACGGCGCCAAAAACTTGATGTGTCGTTGTGTAGGTGTTATTTATGTATCAAGTTTTACTATTTATTTTATGCCGACTATACCTAAAAACAACACTTTAACGGGCAGTGTACCCGGTCAGATGGAGTTTCGTGGTAAGTAGGGTGTCGATCACTAAGAGCGAGAACGTTAATTCCTAGTTCTATTAGTATTTTAGTTATCTAAGTTAAACCTAAAACTAATGCAAAAAGGGGGATTTCAGCCTGAGAGACTGGCACGGTTTTGTGTATCTAACCTAAGGTTTTGATGACAAGTAAAGCAATAAACACACACAAGAAGACAAACAAACGATAAAGAAGCGGTCGAGAACTATTGTAAGGAAAATGTATCAACCATGAATAATCTGATAAAACGCAGGTTTGTTTAATAGTGCAATGATTGTCTTATCTCGAAGGGTATATCATTCCTAGACTTAGGCGGGACTTCATCCTAAGACCCAGACACGCTAATTCTGCCATAATTAGACGCATCCGCATAAAGCATCCTTATGTTGATTATAATCTATCTTAGGATCTAAGTAATGGTGCTCTCTATTCCCAAACAACACCGAAGTTGCAGTGCATTAAATATGTAGGACTAGACCCAGTTGAATGATAGGTCGCATACTTAAGCACGTAAACAAACCCTACTCATAAGAGACTTTACCCTACTTACTAATACTGCGCGCCTTTGATGCTTTTTATATACTAGTAGTCCACTGTCCGAGTCCTTACCAATGGAATAAGAACGTACTCGTTGATACCAAGGTCACCTTATGGCTCAACTAAGCTCACTAATCTAAAGGCAAAGATAGGTCAATATTTGTATCCTATGATCTAGTAATATAAAAGTAATATGGAGGACTATCCCAACTCTTACCTATGCCCAAACAACACCGAAAGTGCAGCACTTAAAATATGTAGGACTAGCCCCAGTTGAATGATAGTCTCATATAAGCAAGTAAACAAATATAAAATTGAAAATATAAATAAACAATCAACGATAAATTAAGCAATCGAGATAAATAATACCAAACATTTAGATCTTCATAAACTGCTGATACCCTAAAGGTATCAACCGAATAGTCATTTAAAATACACACTGGTTTTGATATATGAACGATTAACGTAAAGAACCACGATCGAAACGGCATTCAGTTGTCTAAGATTACAAGATTTTTTTCCCTATGATCTTGAGGCTCTTTCTGAGGACCTTATTTAGGCTTCTTCTGATCGTCTCTTGGTCGACTTGGTAGTTTAAGGATTCACTTGCATACCTAAAATTGAGTTTAGGGTCGTCTATATTATATAGTCTGGTAGTCGGTTCGATACGCCGTATTGGGCAATGTGGGATACGACGTATTAGGATTTCTTAGAGTAAGTACCATGTTTGATATCTTCCATAATCTTCATGTATAATAAACCTTGGATACGTGATACCTACATTTGGATACGGCTATTGTCATTATGTTTTCGTGCTTTTGTTGTGAAAGTGTAGCACGATACCCCGTAATCTTTCCTTGATGGATACAGCGTATTGGTCTTCAGAATTGTAATCTTCAATATATCTTTATTTAAGATTCAGAATGCGCGCCTTTTGCTAAGTTTCACTAATTACTCCATAATTACTGCAATTCTCAAATATAAATGATTGAGTAAGAATTCTTTGCAATAACTAACAAAATGGTTAATAACATGGATAAATGATGCTATAAAAAAGACTTATTTGATGTCAGCCACCTATCAATAACAATAATAAAATAACTATACGTGGTAAAGGATCAAACCTCTCCACTGCTTAGGCGCACCATTATTCTTTCTATCTAAGAGGTCTTTTAAAGGGTTGTGGGGTTAGGGTAAGATAACAATATAATGGAAATGGTAGTTCTATATAATTAGATGCATATATACATTATATAGTTCGATATAATTAGATGCATATTTGTTGACGCATCGATCAACTAAGTGATAATGCTTACAATTTAGTTCCAAACTTCTTGGTGCATTCAATCAAGATGTAGATTTTGTGATTACTACGCACCCAATGTTTGAAAATGAAGTAGATGCATATATATTTATATTTATAACACCCCGTGTTTTAGGGTCATTTATGACATCAAGAAATTCACTAATTATTTTTAGTATTATACGCGTTTGCTTTTAAATTGTAATCATTAAGTTAAATCGCGTAAGCTAAAAATTATCATTCAATGTAAACGGGCATCAAACAATTAAATATTTACATCAAGTAAGTGTTAAGTAATTATTTGGAGGATGGTTATTAACTTTGTACATTTTATTTTTATTTGTTACGTAAAGTGTTTACGTTTCGCGATAAAATATGTTTAGGCATTCCCGGAACCACCAAAACTTTTATACGCTTCAATAAATACCCACAATTATACCTAATATCCAAAATTTACAAAATAACATCACAAATAAGCCTATATGGCTGGATATACAAGTGAGCATACAAGATATTAGCTTACAAAACACTTTCCCTATATTTCATGGGATGATTTCTACTTTTAGGAACATCTAGATATTTATCTCAAGACTTTCATGTTTACTTGACCAAGACTTTCCTTAAAACCCTCTAAGTGTTTCCTTGACTATGTCCTAGGTATATAATGCCTTAGCTAAGATAGAACACACACTTCTCTCATTTCCAATGTGTAAACAACAACAAAACTCTCCCATTTCCTTCACCATAGCCCACGACTCAAAGACAAACACCTAAACCATCTATATAATTTTTATCTACAACATTTCTAAGTGTTCCTACATCATATCTAAGATAACCCAAGAAGGTTTAAATATTTGGTTTAAGGTTTACAAGTGTTAATCAATAAAGGTTCAAGATTAGGTTTCATGAAATTAGGGTTTTCTTGATATTAAAAGCTAGGATTTGTCATCTAAACAAGGGTTTAGATTATATTGTTCATCATCATATATCATATTAAGGTTATCTAAAAACCTTAATCTTTTTACATTCATGATTTTATGTGTATATAATGGCTATGTAGTTAATCACCATCTAGAAAGTTATTTACTTGTAAAAATGGATTTTTACACTTGGTTATGTTTTGGTAAACTCTGTCATATGTTATATAAAGGTTGATATCATCTTATAATGGATATACAAGTCTTGTACATAAGTGGTTTATATATAAAAAGTATATATAAACAAGTGACTTAAAAAGTATACCTATATAAAGTTATGGATAAATGAGTATGTAAACTTATGGATCTTATGATTTTTGGACAATATTTGGACTAATCATAGACTAAGGACCCTAGGTGTGAAAGACATGTAATAATAAGGGTTGTAATGGACTTGTAACAAAGTGGTGAAGCTAAAAAGTCATAAAAACAAGTTTGAACACATTTTTAACAAAACATCTAAAAGGGCTGTTAGAATTTGAAATTTAACATATATATTTTATACTTTTATAAAATACTACATGTCACAAGAATCGTGGGCATGTAAGGAACTCGAAAAACCGATTTATAACAAAGAAGATACGTAGTTTACGAGTGATACGTTAATAAACGGGTTTATAAAAGAACTTTGGTATGTGTGTAATTACACATACCTTTTACCTTTAAAATCAACCCTAAACGACCAAAAACGTACATAAAATGCCATAAATATGCCTGTTTTTGTGTTTGTGCTGTGCAGGTACTGGATATTCACTAAAGGACAAAAACTAAGCCAAACCGGACAAAACCGAGCATGGAATTGGAAAAAGCGCGAAAAACCAAGGCCAAGGGTGCAAATGAATTGAAAACGAAGCTCAAACAGCAATTTCCGGATAAACTCGACAACGTTTGTACATTTAATGAAGTCAAGACAAAGTCAAAGTCAACCCCGGGATAAGGCATTAAAAAGAGCATCGAAAACCGAACCCGAAAACCTGATTGTTAAAAGTGGTCCCACTCGTACCCACCTAGTGGGCTCGGATTGACCCACTTTCCTTACATATGCCCAAACCAACCCAAGTTTAAGCCCAAAACAAGTAGAGGGGGCAAAACTGCCAACCCCCTAAACTTGTATCATCACAAGGACCATGCATGTAATGACTTTATACAACTTCAGGGGCTGTTCTTGCCAAACCCCTAAAGTTGTATCACAACAAGGACTTAATGTGCAATAAGACAATATAAAGTGAGGGACTGAAGCTGCCAAAACCCCAAAAGTTATAAAACACAAGGACTTAAGTTGCAATAAGAGTATAAGAGTTAAGGGGCTGGTTTTGCCAAAACATCAAACTCATCCCCTGCCCCAATTCATAATAAGTTTTCCCGCCAAAATTGTTTCTTCCCAATACACTTACCCTTTTACCCAGCAACTTCCATGGTTCAAAGGACTTAACACCACCTTCACATCCACTAACAAACCCAGTCACATGATGTCATTCCATGTTGGCAATCTCATATTTTTTTCATGAAAAAATTACAAATCAATGGTTGTGGTTGTTTTGAAGAAACACAAGTTATGTTTGATGGCTGAGATGATTTTTGGAACTCTCTCACAAAAGAAGCACAAGTTGGAAGACCAAGATTGAAGATTTTAGTATAAAATAGGGCCATTTGTAGCCTAATAAGAGAGGAGAAAGTTTTTTGAATTATGTCTTTAAATCTTTTTACCAGTTTTAATTCAGTTTTTTAACAGCTTATATAGCTTATTGTACCTTTTATTTACTCTTGTACCTTGTTTTCAAGTATTAATGAAGTGTTGAGATTTTTAAGTTAAAATTCCCTGTTTTAAATTCGTGTGTTAATGTTGTTAACAATCTCTAAAAAGCTCTTTTAAGTACTTAAATACAAGCTAATTTCATTCAGCAATCCAATTAGTTAAGTTGTTAGTCAAAAATTTCAAAAAAATTCACCCTAAATCACCTCAGCTTACTATTTGGATGATAAGCCAGAAATGGATGGGCTTATGGACATTACCAGCTTATCTTTGACAGCTTATCTTTGATAAGCTGGAGCTTGTAGACAAAGCTCTTAAGAGTTTATTTGCCCTTGTTTAGAGCAAAGGGCCTTGTAAGTGATTTTTCTTTCATTTTAGCTTATTAAAGTGCATTTGCTTATTTTCTGCTTATTAGTGCTTATTTCCTGTTTGAATGTGCTTATTTATGCTTATTAATGATGTTTAGTGCTTAAAAACCTAGTCTTGTAGTTTAGAAATCATTTGTTCAAGTTTTTCATCAAAACTGTCTATTTTAGCTTATTCACTGTTGGATTTTCATTTGCTTATTTAAGTGCTTATTTCTTACTGTCTTGTGCTTATTTTTGCTTATCATTCATGTATAAGCATCTGTTTTGAAGTCCCTTAGCTTAATTCACCAAAAATCAGCTTTTACAAGTCTTTTAATTTTTAAAGGGGTGTTTGGGATAAGGCTCAACATGGGTCAAAATGGGTTAAAAACCACTTTGTGTCATTAGGCCATCTTTAATAAACCTTTTTGAGTTGATTTAATATGTTTTTATTAGACTTTTAAGTTTAAAATTAAGTTTTTATGTTTTATGTATACATGGCTTAAATCTGTGTTTTCATAGTTTTTAGGATTAAGCTTCATTGTTAAGATCTTGGTTAAGTGCATCTAAGTGTTGTTTCATTATTGTTATTAATCTCAAATTCAGTAGAATCAAGTATACATAGGTCTTTTATTATGGTTTGTATTCCTGTCAAAGTTGGTTAAAATTCTCAAGTATTAGTTTTTAAAGTCCAAAAGCCATGTTTTAATAACAATTTTGAGTTGAATTAAGTTAGTTTTAAGATCTGCAAATTAGTGCACAAGTTCATTGAGCCATAAGCTAAATATGTTTGAGCCTAGTTAGGACTTTTAATCACTTTTACTTGCTTAAAATTAAGCCCCCAAAGTGCCTATTTGGTCTGTTTTGGCTAGCAGCATAGTCAAAAGTGCTTATTTGCTTTTCTGTGTTTTCTAGTTAAAATTATTGGCTTATTGTTGTTCATAAATGCTTAATGGGTCTAGTGTCTTATTTATTTTCAGCTTGTTTGATTGTCAAGTGCTTTTTAAGTGCTTAATGTAACTTAGACAGTTTTAGTTAAACTTAATAGGTTAATAAGTAAAAATCCTTTAAAGCTTTTCTAGCTTATTTTGTTTGATAAAATGTTATCCCTAGTGTTTATATAGGTGTGGTTAAGTGTCCTGTTCAGCTTATTGTTTCTCATTGTTCTTATTAATCTTGAAAAAGCCAAAAAGAATAAGCCTTTGGTGCCTTTTGTCTATTTAAGCAATCTGTCTGTCTATATTAGCACTTTCCAGCTTATTTATCAATTTTTGTAAAAAGCCCTAGTTATAAAAAATGTTTGTTTCCATGTGTTTTATAAGTGTGTAAAAAGATTTAAGAAAAAAAGGAGTAACTGTAGCAAGCTAAAAAAGAGTAAGGTCCAGGACTCGAACCTGCGACCTCACTCTCAACAGCACACGCACTTACCACCGCCCTTGGGACTTTTCACCTGTCATTGTATGCACAATTAAATACTTAACCTTGTTTCCTCTTTTATGCTTTCAGCCTAAGTTTGCTTAATAGCAGCTTATTTATAAGCGATCTTTCCAGTTTTAAATTTTTATTATATTCTTTATAGTATAATGCATTTTCCCTGAATTTTTCAGAATTTTTCATAAAAGTTTAATATTTTTTATAATTTATCTAGAATAAAACAGTAATTAAATTATAATAAATAAAATAAAAGTCAAAAAAATATAATTCTTTTTTTTAAATTTTATTTTATTAATTAGGACTTAGGAAAATCAAATTTGCATCCGTAAGGTTTATATTTCAAATTTCGTTTTTTAAAGAACGGTATTCGATCTCGTTCTTGTTTTCTTCGCGTTTTTAGCTTTAAACACCTCCGTTTTTTGTCTAGCAGTCAGAGAATTTCCAAAAGTTTTTCTTGAAAATCTACCTAGCCTTCCTCTAGTTCGCCAAGTAAAATTTCAAATCGACTTAATTCCCAGAGCGGCACCAGTAGCTTGAGCACCTTACAGATTAGCTCCTTCAGAAATGCAGGAACTATCAAATCAACTACAAGAGTTAGCAGACCGAGGTTTTATCCGACCAAGTATTTCGCCTTGGGGAGCTCCTGTCTTATTTGTTAAAAATAAAAAGGATCTTTCAAAATGTGTATCTATTACCGGGAGCTGAATAAACTCACCGTAAAGAATCGTTACCCATTACCCAAGATCGATGACTTATTCGACCAACTTTAAGGTTCGAGTACTTAATCAAAGATTGACTTAAGATTAGGCTATCACCAACTGAGAGTCAGGGATGAAGATATTCCCAAGACTACTTTCAGAACGCGGTACGGACACTATGAATTACATGTAATGCCATTTGGTTTAACTAACGCGCCTGCTGTGTTCATGGATCTCATGAACCGTGTATGTAACCCATACTTGGATAAATTTGTGATAGTATTCATCGATGATATTCTTATCTACTCCTGTAATAAATAAGAACACACAGATCACCTGAGAATAATCTTGTAATTACTCAAAAAGGAGAAATTATATGCCAAGTTCTCCAAATGTGATTTTTGGATTAGTATCATGCAATTTCTCGGGCACGTGATTGACAGTTAAGGAATTCACGTTGACCCCGCCAAGACTAAAGCAGTTAAGAATTGGGCATCTCCTACCACACCCACAGAAGTACGCCAATTCTTAAGACTCGCCGGCTACTATCGGAGATTCATCAAATATTTTTTGAAGATTGCAAAGCCTTTGACTGAATTAACCCAGAAAAACAAAAAGTATATCTCGGGAGAAGACTAAGAGTCAGCTTTCCAACTGCTAAAACAGAAACTTTGTGAAGCTCCAATCTTAGCATTACCAGAAGGAAATGACTTTGTCGTTTACTGTGATGCATCACATCAAGGTCTGGGAGCATTGTTAATGCAAAGAGAAAAAGTTATTGTATATGCATCCTGACAACTCAAGCCTCATGAAGAGAACTATACCACACACGACCTCAAATTAGGAGTAGTAGTATTCACTCTTAATATTTAGAGACACTATCTGTATGGCACAAAGTGTACTGTGTTTACTGATCATAAAAGTCTTCAGCATATCCTTGATCAGAAAGAGTTAAACATGAGACAACGTCGTTGGTTAGAATTGCTTGCAGATTATGATTGTGAGATTCATTACCATCCTAGAAAGGCAAATTTTGTAGCAGATGCCTTAAGCCGAAAGGAACGAATAAAACCACTCCGAGTTAGAGCATTAGTCATGACCCTTCACACAAAATTACCATCACAAATCCTTAAAGCCCAAACTGAGGCGATCAAAGAAGAGAACATCAAAGTTGAGAACCTACGAGGAATGGATAAAGCATTTGAAGTACGTCATGATGGAACCCGATGTATCAAGAATCAAAGTTGGTTACCACTCTTTGGTAATTTGAGGGACTTGATCATGCATGAGTCCCATAAATCAAAGTATTCCATCTACCCAGGTTCTGACAAGATGTATCAGGATCTAAAGAAACTCTATTGGTGGCCTAACATGAAGGCAATCATCGCTGAATATGTCGGAAAGTGTTTGACATGCTCTAGAGTTAAAGCAGAATGTCAGAAGCCATCCGGCATACTAATACAACCAGAGATTCCTACATGGAAATGGGAAAGGATAATGATGGACTTCGTTACAAAACTACCCAAAACATCAAGAGGACATGACACAATTTGGGTCATTGTAAACTGCCTTACCAAATCAACACATTTTATCCCCACCAAAGCGACAGATAGTATGGAAACCCTTACAAGGTTGTATATAAAGAAAATAGTTTCACGGCATGGAGTACCGATATCTATCATATCAGATCGTGACAATCATTTCACATCTAGATTCTGGCAGTCAATGCAGAATGCTTTGGGTACTCAGTTAGATATGAGTATGGCATATCATCCCGAGACCGATGGACAAAGTGAAAGAACCATCCAAACACTTGAAGATATGCTTCAAGCCTGTGTTATAGATTTTGGAAAAGGATAGGAGAGACACTTACCACTGGTAGAATTTTCTTACAATAACAGTTACCATGCCAGTATTAAGGCAACACCATTTGAGGCACTTTATGGTCGAAAGTGCAGATCACCTGTCTGCTGGGCCTAAGTTAGAGATGTTCAACTCACGGAACCAAAGATAATCCATGAAACCACCTAAAATATAGTGCAAATTCGACAACGCTTGCAAGCTATAAGAGACCGGCAAAGGAGTTATGCCAATGTAAGGCGAAAGCCTTTGGAATTCCAAGTTGGAGATCGTGTTATGTTGAAAGTATCACCTCAAAAAGGTGCCATCCGATTTGGAAAGCGAGGAAAGCTTAACCCCAGGTACATTGGACCATTTAAGAACCTTAAAAGGGTCGGCCCAGTGGCATACACACTTGAGATTCCTGAAGAACTCAGTAATGTCCATAGTACTTTCCACGTTTATAATTTAAATAAATGCCTATCTGACGAATCTCTCGTCATTCTAATGAAAGAGCTTCGGCTCGATGACAAACTTTACTTTGTGGAAGAACCAATAGAAATTAAGGATCGAGAAGTCAAGCAACTGAGACAAAGTCGTATCCATATAGTCAAAGTAAGATGGAACTCTAAAAGAGGACCAGAATTTACGTGGGAACACTAAGATCAAATTCGTGCCAAGTATCCACATCTATTTCCAAATACCACTCCTGTTAGGATTATGAAAATCCATGTAAAAGACTCGGTTACCTAGTGTAATGTCTAGCATAGGTTAGCTCGTAGCTTTAATATTAATCGTCTAATTACCGTATGACTTATGGTGTTGGGCCGGGTCTTTACCCACATGTTAGCCCACTCCATAGCCCACTTATGGGCACAACACACTTGTATTTATACCCCCTTTCCAGAAATGGGAAGGGGTTGGTTGTTCATTTTATTATACACATACATAAGGTGTAGTTTCTCTTACTAGAACTCACTTTCTCTCTTTAAGATAAATTAGCCAACCCCTAGATCATTCATTGTGTTATGATATCCAATATACTACAATTGGTATTAGAGCCCATGGGATGATTAGCTAGATTGTGTGTGCATTTTCTTGGTTAGATTAGATCAAAAGTTTAGTTTTTGAAGGTTTATGGTCTCATTCTTGACACTCTTTGATTCTCACATTTGTGGTGTTAAAGTTGGTGTCTTTATAGTTGTTATAGCCTTCTAGGATCAAGTTGTGCAAAAGAAACCAAGCAAAAACGTTCAAAAGGGTGATTTTTAGGTGCTTTTAGGTGGAAAAAGTCGAATTTTTCTTGACTGCGTTTTATCTCTCTGGCAAAATTCTTCATTGCGTTTTGTCTCATGCGTCTTGTCAAAAAAAGGACACTGCATTTTGTCATTTTGTGAAGGACAAAAGTTCTGAGTTTTGTCTTATTAAGGACTGCGTTTTAACTACTGCGTTGGTTAAATTCTCAATTAAGTTGTCCGTTAGAGAGAGTCCCGAATCAAGTTGAGAGTTGTCAGTAAAGTGTGGTGGAACATATGTGGATGATGGATTTGTAGATGATTGTGTTCACCAAGCTGATCACCCATCACTTACAAAGCAAGCACAAATTCTACCCGAGGCCAGATTCTCTAGTTCATTTGCCTTATGAAGAGTATGTTCTAGGATATCTCAAGTTTAGTGCGAAGGGAACCAAACGGAAAGTCTTTGGGATGCCTATTCCGAATAATCTGATCACTGCTGACATTCAAGGAGAACAATACTACAATGCGTATCTGGAGAAAGTAGCTAAGCATCAAAGATATCTTGTCGGTGAAGAAGTTAGTGATCCTTACTCTCCTGTACCTAAACCTGCTAAGGCCACCAAACCCAAAGCAACTAAGCAATCTAAGCCTTTAGCACCTAAAGCAGCACCAGTCACAAAACCAGCAACCGCCAAGGCTCTCAAGCCCACTGCTTCTCAACCACCCAAACCAACACCTGCAACAACTAAACCCTCCAAGAAAGACCAAAGTAAAAAGCGTAAACTGGTTAAGGAGTCTTCTGAGGCACCATCTCCAGCCAAACGACCTAAAGCTAGTAAGGTGATAAAGAAGCGAACGCAAAAGAGCTCTCTTCAGTTGGTAGATAAGTTCGTAGATGAATGTGTTCCAGTGAATGAACCCAGGTTTGGTGATGAAGAGGCTGATATGAAAAAGGTAGTGGAAGAAAGTTTAAAGGATGTTTACACTGCACATCAGGGTCCACTTCCATCGGTGGTGATCAGAGAACCTGAATCTTGAAAATTTCAACCGCTCCCAGAGGTACAGGGAAAGGGAAAGAGAAAGTCAATGAAGAACAAGCTGCTCAAGTTCTACTCAACCTTCATACTCCAAAGAAAAAGAGCCCTGCTGATCAGTTTATCTTTCAGAGGCGCACTCCTGTACCAACTAAACTCTTGGGTCATGAAGAATCTTCTTCATTGTATGCTGAACTTGGACTGACTGACAGCGAGACGGAATCTAATGATGATGTATCTTCTAAGATTAATCCTGAAGCTCAAGATAAAGGCCAGGCTGGACCAAACCCTGGTAAATAAGTCAAAGGCTAGGCTGGATCAAACCCTGGTGACGATGTAGAGTCTCAACCTCAATCAAGTCATGTTGTTCATGCTGGACCAAACATTGAACACATGGACTTTGAGGCCACTAATGCTTCAACCCAACAAAACCCTGAGCAAATGGATGAAGGGTTCATTGCAATTGCCTACCTTAAGGTTTAGGAGAATCCCAATCTAACGGTGAAAGAGTAGGTGGTTCTTAAGGAACCTGCCAGCTCTACAGGGAGCTTGTCTTTTCTACAACACCTTACTAAAGACTTCAGCTTTGGCGATCAATTCTTCAATGATAAACCTTCTGAGGTAGAAAATGATAAGACAATTGCAGAAACCGATGTTGAATCGATGGTGTCCGTCACAATCCATCAAGACACGTCTGCGATCCCTCTTATGACATCACTGGTGATTGATCTCATTTCTAGACCTGATTCTCCTAATGAACATCGGCCACTACCAGCAATCGCAACCACAACAGAAACAACAACAAAGTCAATAACAACTCTTCCTTTACCACCTCAACCACAACAAAGTACCACAGATTCTATCTTGATAAAGCGCATCGGTGAGCTTGAACAACATATGGTGGATCTGATACAATACAACTTAGCCCTGGAGGAAAGGATGGACAAACATGGGTCCAGATTGTACAAATTGGAGAATCTTGACATTCCCCATCAGGTGAGTAAAGTAGTGGATGAAATTGTCACAGATGCTATTGACTGGGCTATTCAAGCTCCACTCCGGGATCGCTTCAGAGATTTGCTAGAAGCTGACATGTACGAAGCTCTAGAGAAGTTAATGGACCATGATCACTCTGACCAGCTGCTAACTGTTTTGGCTGAAGCACGAAGAAAGAAGAAAAAGAGACATGATTCACCAAAAGCACCACCTGGGTCTCCACCTCATCAGCCACCCCCTCCTCTACCACTTGCAGGTCTATTTGGAACTTTAGGAGCTTTTAGAACTTCTAGATCATCTCAATTGCCTCATCCTCCTGCACCTCTATCCACCAACTAGAGTTATCAGTCAAAAAGCATAGTTGCCCCAATCTCTTCAAAGACAGCTGTTTAGCTGAATATATGGCTTGGACGACTACTGACACAAGACTCAATCCGTCTGTCTCATCAACTCCTAAAGATCTACATATGGAGGATGATACGGCTCCCGACGAACAGGTACACTCGTCTGATGATGAAGACATCGGGAATGATCATATTCCTAAGGTGAACTTGACGCAAGATTGGTGGAAGCCACTTTCTGAGGAAGACAGACCTGCTACACCAGAACCTGCCTGGTCTATTCCATCATCTGACCTGCCTGTCCCAATAAACAACTGGGATCCTGTCTTGCATTCCACCTAAGTATCCTCCACCAGAGAACTCGTTACTCTTACTCAGACTGGAGATCAATTGGCAATCTATATGGACCTGGTTCTATAAAGAAGAAAGGGTAATCAAGGACTTACCACAACAAGACTTCGAAGGCCCTACATTTTGAAATCGTCAAAGTCTTCCTTCTAAATGTGATTCATCTCTAGTAACATAATGGAAGAAATTCCATAAACTACTCACCGATAAGTGTAAACGTTGGAATCATCAGGTAATAATGTCAGCAAAAACCACTACTACTAGGTGGTTAGCCAGGGCAAGTCACAATTTCAAGCTAACTTCTTCTTTAAATAAAGATTTGGAGTATCTAAGAAAAGGTATCAAGGGTGGCAGACCTGCGTGTCAAACTCCGAAGATGAAGCGCGTGTTATCCTGATGTTTTTTAAGAGCAAATTGTACCCAATCAGATGGATTGAAGAAGAATGAAGCAATGACATTGCTGCTAAGTATGGTATTTCTCACTGTGGGTTTCCTAAGAAAAAAATGATTCTACATTGACATGATACACATCTAAGGTTGACCGCGAAAGCTTACGGACTTAAATACGCATTTTAAGTGTGTCAGAATGAAGTTTTCTCCTTATATGGGTAACGTACATGAAACGATCGTCCCTTCATACAGCTGAACTTAACGACATATTTATTACGAAAGGGACTTCAAATATATGTACCCGAGTGACTTATTGAAGATTTCCCCCTGTACTTATAGAATCTTTCCAAGGTCATCATGAACCATCTTCCACCCAAAGATATGAAGATCCTCATCTACTGCATCAACTTATTGGATCAAAACACCTGGTTAACCCCTTCTCTCTACTGCAGTCAACTTATGGATCAAAAACCTGGTTATCAGACAACAGGTAGAAGACTTCCAACTGGGGATTGAGAGCTACCAGACTCAGCTAAACCTCACCAAACCTCGATGGGATGCAACTGGTTTTGAGTTTAAGCACGACTTCACCGTAATTGACTCTTCAAGAGCCATCACATTTAGGGATAAATATGTGGTTCTGATGATCATGCGGTTCAATGAGATCCACAAGTTCAGTGACGGCACTCTACAACCGATTGATGAGTTGGACTACCGGGTCAAGGAATTCAAGGTTAACAAGATGAATTCGAGTTTGAACACATGATTTTGGACAAGGAAAGATGTCGACAGAAGAAAGGAGTTCATGTTTTCCATTCAGAAATGGATTAAGACAAGGTGGATCTTCTGTAACCTGGAAAGCTTTGTTGGTGGACGAATAAGAGAAGGAGACTATAGACTTATGCATCGAACCGAATGACCACATCATCTCTGCAATCAAGATCCATCTTTTGTTGGGTATATTTCTATAGGTTGTTGTAATATGTACATTATAAAGTAGTGATTAAGACATGTTTTGTATCAGTTTATTTGGTTTTCTGAGTTTGTGTCAAATTTTGAAACCATTAGAACAAACTCATAATAACTAACATGAAATGTGTCCCTTACTAATTGAGGGGGAGCATGAATATGTTCCATTATCGACTAGTATAAATCAAACACATTTTCTCCTAAAATTTCCTAACTTAAATCATTTGAGATCTAAATTCTCAACGGGTTTGCAAATTTTGATCGGGGGAGAGAATGTGATTTTAATATGAAAATCTGATAAAAATGTGATCTTTTGGACTCAAGTGTAGGCTCTCCCATATGTGCTAAACTCTTTCGAATATCGATGCACATATTGAGGGGGAGCGAATGGTGTATGATGGCAATTATGGAAATACCAAAGACCAACCCTGTAATTACTTTATCAGAGTTATAAGGATGATAAGGTTAGGTACTCATTCCCACGATCCCGCCAGAGCCGGAGGGATCTACCCAGGGACAATCCACTTGTTAGTGTAGATGTCCTTAGGTATGATTATAGATGGAGTAACGTGAGAGTAAGGGAGTAGTGCAGATTAAGGTGGAGCTAGTACCGGAACATACCCAACAAGGTACTAGTAATGAGGTATCGATATGCACTGAAGAGGTTGAAGAATGAAAAAGAAATGTTAAGATAAAGGGTGAAAAGAAAGCAGCCCTCCTTAAATATTAGGCAGAAACCGGGTCAATACATATGCTGTCAGAATCACATGGTTGATTGCTGACATTGAAGACAAGTATCATGGACCCAGTGATACGCTATATAACCCTCCCTAGCCACTCAAGATCCCTCAAAGGATTCTTGTTTCATTTCTTACGGAGATCAATACATTTCTATCGTCTCTCTCACTCCGAGTTAGACGATATTGAAAAGGTGGCAGTCTGCTCCAGCCTCCGACTACTTAAAACCAAAAATGCACTATCGAGTCTAGAGCCATGAGATCATCCACATATCTCACTAGGACACTAATTCAACTTACATTTGTTATTCACACACTGTGAATAACAAGTAATATCTAAAGAGTCCTACGCATTATCCTTGTGGTATTGCCAGAACATCCGAGTGATACGTAAGTAATCACAATGAAGATGGAAATCATTCTAGAGCCAATATCAAACAAGCTCTTGGTTGGTGACATGTGAGATCCGTCATGATCAAACTTGTGACAAATGGAAAGCAACGATGGTGCGATTCTTTATGAATCAAACTTGTTTCAGGAAGTGAATTGTCGAGTAGTTTTTGGAAAACCTTTCGATGTTCCCAACAACTGATTTTCGAGCACATTGAATGTATATATCTTTCAAACCAAATGTGTTTTTGATGAAAGTTGACTTTATGATATAAAACCGTTAATGTGTCATAAAAACTCCTTTTTGAGTGACACGTGATTGACTTTCAAATTATTTTTTCATTAATCAGTGGGTTTTTAATTCACTGGTTCACTCACTTCGTGTTTTGTCTACTTTGAGACGCTTCAGTTTGAGAACAGCTAGCACAGCTGCGAAACCCTGTCAAGGAGATTCTTTAGAATTCTACCTGATCATAGGCAGTATTTATACCGATTAATGGGGAACCGTGGTTCTTGCAACCTTATTCAACGAAAGTGAACAAAGACACTCTCGTTCGTTTATTACTAGCATATACTTG